>PDHQ01000495.1:0-19217 GCA_003339415.1 Ophiocordyceps camponoti-saundersi (nom. inval.)
TATAATAAATATAATAAATATAATAAATATAATAAATATAATAAATATAATAAATATAATAAATATAATAAATATAATAAATATAATAAATATAATAAATATAATAAATATAATAAATATAATAAATATATAATATTAAGTAGTATATATAACTTTATTTTTATTATAAAGTGTTTTTTAAATAGTTACCTTATAAAATAAAAATTATATAAAAAATCTAAAAAAAGTATATATAATAATTTATTATATATAAGATTTTTCTCTTTTATATAATATACTTTATTATAAGTAAAATACTAGTAATTTATAATCTTTTAAATAAGCTAATAAATAGAAAGTATTTTTAAAACCCTTAATTATTTTAAAAAAAATCTAAAAAAATCTACTTAAAAAGCTTATAATACTTTTATTATTTAAATTATTTTATTAGAGTTTTAATAAGAAAGATAAGCTTTTACTATAAATAAACTATAATATCTTATTATAAATATTTTTAATAAACTCTTCTATATATTATTTCTTTATTAGTATTTTATTATTTTTAGGTTTTATATTATAATAGGGTTCTCTTACTTTTTCCGTTAATTTTCTAGCTATTTTATAAGCTTTTTTCTACATCTTTATCTTTTTTTTATATTTTTTTTCTTACTTTTTACTTATTTTTTAAGGAAAAAGCTTAGATCGCCTAGCGTATTATAACTTAATTCGCTTAATTCTCTTTTATATAGTTATAGTAGCTAAAAATAATTAGTATTTTTAATTATAAAGCTTTTTTAAGGTAGCTTACCTTAATTAATTAAGGGGGGAGTTACTCCTTAAGCTATTTCTATAAAGCCTAAAAAGGTAATAGTACTAATAAATAACGTTATCTTATTTTTCGGTAAAAAAGCTTTTTTAAGATACTCTTTTTATCTTTATTAGGTTAAAATTAAAAGTAGTAAAGGAATTTAAAGTTAAGGTTATCTTATAAAACTACTAAGTTATTAAAAAAAAGGGAGACTTTGAAAATTTTTCTAAGTATAGGGAAAGTAAGTAAGGGTACTTAGTAATACGCTAAAAAAAGCGCCTTACGCTATATATTTAGTTATAAACTTACTTTTCCGGGATATACCTTCTTTATATTTTTAAAATATTTTTTAATAGTAAGGTTTAAAGGTTTACTTAAAACCTTATATTACTTATAAGAAGGGGTAGGTATAAAGAGCTTTTTCTATTAACTTAAGAAAAAAATTAGGAAAAAGCGGTAAAAAAAGTAAAAAAAATATATATAAGATTAATAAAAGCTTAAGCTATCTAATATATTTTTTAAAAATTTTTAGCTATTTTCTTTTTATTTTAAATAAATTCTTAAAAAAAAAGAGAAATATATTTTTATTACTTACTAAGTTATATGCCGCGTACTAAGTACCCCCCGCGGGGTAAAGTACTTTTTATAACTTAAGTAATTTTAAAAAAAGTATAAAGTATAATAAAATATAATTTAAAAATATAAAAAAAACTACTTTAGCTTTAGACGCTTACTTATATTTTTATAAGGTATATTTCTAAGCTAATATAGTATTATATAAATTAAAAGAATAATTATATAAAATAGCTACTTATTTTATAAATTTAATATATTTTATAAAAAAGATATAAAGGTATATAAAAAAGAATTAAAAAAGTAAAAAGTTATTTATTCTTTAAAACTATAAGCTATATTTTACTTATAATTTTATAGCTATTATTAGCTTTTCTATTAAATCTTTTATTTAAATAAGGGAAGTTTTTTAAAGTTAATAATATAAATAAAATTAAATTAATAATTATAATTTTAAGTAAAAAATCTTATAAGAAAGCTTAAAAAATCTATTACTTAAAAAGATTTAATTTTATAAAAGATTAGTTTATAACTAATTATAGCTAGATAAGGGGGTTTATAGTAGATATATTTAAATCTTCCCGATAGCGCTTAGTTATCGCGCGGGGTATATAGCTAGCTTAGGAGGGGGGCTTCTCTCTCCTCTCTTTCCTTTTCTCGATAGCTTTAATTATAACTTTACCTTAGCTTACTTTTATAATCGCTATAATAAGATTTTTATATTAATTAAAGCTCCTCTTACTACTAACTAAATATAAAAGTAAGATTTTAATATAAAATATTATTAAATTTTACTTATATTAAAGCTATATTTAGCTTATTTTAGCTTTAATTCTTAGCTAGCTACTATATATATTAAATTTATAATTAATAAAGCTATAATTAAAAAGCTTAAGTTTTAGTTTTATTATATTTTTTTATATTTTAATATTTTTTAGTAAATATTTTTTCCGTATATTATTATAGCTATAAATTTTTCTTATTAGCTTAAAGCTTTTTTAACGTATATCTTTTAATTTCTCGGAGAGAGTTATAAGGAGCGCTACGTAAGCTTTTCCTTAGTTAGGATATATTAAAAGCTATTAAAGCCTCTTAGAGAATATATTATAAAGTAGAAATATTTTTTTTAAAGCTAGACTATTATATTAGTTTTATTACGCTAAGATTATTTTACTTTTATTTAGGCTATATAAGGAGCTATAAAAGCGCTTAGATTATAAGAATTAGCTTTTAATATATATAGCTTTCGCTAGCTTTCTCCGAGGCTTTAATAAAATATTTAGTTCCGGGAATATTCTTAACGCGCTAGTTAATTTACCGCCCCCCCTTATAGCTAACTTAATAAATATTATATTTATAACTTCTTACCCTCTAAGCGCTATTAGGCGATAGCGTTATTATTATTATAATTAGATTAGTTATTTTAAGCGTAATTATCTAAAGTTTTATAAGTAAATAAAAGTATTAGGGTTAGGACTTAAGGCGTACGGAGTAAGAAAGTTAAATATAAATCCGGAAAGTTTTACTTAAAAAGATAATAAATAAAGAGGGATATATATACGCTAAATATTATAACTTAGGTAATTTCTAGCCTTATTATATTACCTTATATAAAGATAGTTTACGCGTAGCTTAGGCGCGTAGATTTATTAGTAAATATAGATTATAATTATATTACGCCTTAGCTTATAAATTAGCGCTAGTAATATATAATAATAAATATTTAGCTAGCTTTACTATTTATTATAATTAAGTTATTTTCTAAGCTTTTTATAACTAATATAATATTACTTAGTTTAATATATTAGCTATATAAGGAAGTTATTTTTTTATTAATATATAAGTTTATTTTTCCTTATTTAAGGCGATATATAATTCTAAGCTTATTAAAATCTTCCTTATAAAGATTAAAGTTTAATTCCTTAAGCTATAAGGGAGCTTTTCCGCCTTCTTATCCTTATTTTTATAAAAGCTATTAAGCTATTAGCTAAGGACTATATAAAATATTTAGTTAGTATAGTAATATATAACTTTTCTATCCTACGCTCCTATTTCCTTAGCTAGCTTAAGGAGGGGGCTATATAAAGGATTAGCCTATAACTAATCGTAGCTAAATAAGGGGGTTTATAGCGGATATATTTAGGTCTTCTTAATAGCGCTTAGTTATCGCGTAGGGTATATAGCTAGCTTAGGAGGGGGGCTTCTCTCTCCTCTCTTTCCTTTTCTCGATAGCTTTAATTATAACTCTACCTTAGCTTATTTCTATAATCGCTATAATAAGACCTTTATAAATTTATATCTTTAACCTTATTATTAAAGGAGTTATTTTTATAAAAAATAAAAATTTTATCTATATTTTAGTTTACTAAGCTAAAAAATAACTTAGTAAGGAAAAAAAGGTAAAAAATAGAAAATAATTTATAACTAGGGCTATAATAAGCTTACTAACCTAAAAAAATAGTATTACGTAAAGGAGACCTTTTTCTTTCTAACTAAATTTTTATATTATTTTTTTCTCTTTAAATAAGCTTTTAAAATAAATATTAGTATTTTTAGTACCTAGTATAAGGTAGTAAATAAAATATTTATTATCTTTTTTAATAATTTATTTAAAAGTAGAAAAAAACTATAGCTTTATAAGATATAATACTTTAAGTAATATAAATCTTAAAAGCCTTTAAAATAATATTATTTAGTACTTATAATAAATTCTTAAAATAATTATATTCTTTTTATTAATATTTTTATAATAATTTTAAGATAATAAATAAAATTATAAAAAAGTAATCTTTAGCTATAATAATACTTATTTATTTCTTTAGATTATTATTTATTATTATATAATTTACTATAGTTTTTTTTTCTTATTAATATTTTTAAAAAATGTTTTTTAAAAAAGTATTATTTTTAACCTTTTATTAAAAAATAAGTAAAATAGTTAAAATTATAAAAAAAGAACTATTAATAAGCGCTTTTAATAAGGTCTTTTTTAAAAATATAAAATAAATAGTTAACGCTAGGGACTAGTTTTTTAGTCTTTAGTTAGTTACTAACTAACTAAAATTAGTTACTATAAAGACTTTAGTTAGTTAGTAACTAATTTAGTCCCTAAAAATAAGGACTTTAGTTAGTTAGTCCGGACTAACTAAAAAAAGACTAAAAAGTTACTAACTAATTTTAAACCCTACTTAAAAGTAAAGCTTACTTAGTTTTAAAACTTTATTAATATTTAATTTTATAATCTCCTTAACTATTATATAAAAGTATATATATTAATAATATATTAATTTACTTTAATAGCAAAAAAAAGAATATTAAAAAGAATATTAGAATATAATTTAACGCTTATATTAAGTAAACTTATAAGGGGATATTTAGAAATTAAAGTTTAATATTTTAAAAATTAAATATTTTAATATAATACTATATATAAGTTAAGGAATAAGCGTAAACCCTTATAAAATATAAATAATTTAAATTTTAAAATTTAAAAACTTTTATAATTATTAAGCTATTTACTTATTTATAAGATTTTATAACTTTATTTAGATTTTTTATTATTATATTTATATTATTACTAAGCTTTTTAATTATTTTTTAAAAAAGATATTATTTTTAAGCTTAGATTTAAATAGAAGAAAGCTTTTAATAAGATGAAAAAATTAGCTATATAAGCCCTAATACTTGCTTTTTTTAATCTAAAACTCCTAACTTAACTTATAATTAATTTTTCTAAGAATATTACTATTAGTATATTTTAATAATAATAACATAATTAAATATAAAAGCTTATAAGCTTTTTTTAAAAAATAATAAACTTAGGTGAATATATATACTTAATTTAAAATTATAAATTTCTCGCTATTATATAAAATCTTAAGTATTTTTACTTAAAATTATTTAATAAAAAGTTTAATATAATTATAAATTATAAAGCTTTAATTTATTTTATAATAAAAAAACTACTTTTTATTTATTAGGTTTAATAATTTAATTTCTTTATTTAGTTTAATATTTATTTCTTATATTAACTTAGCTAGTTAAATATAGCTATTAATTTTTTTTTTACGTAAGATAGCTAAGCTTTTAATTATAAAAGCTTATAAAAAGGAAAAAAAAATATTTATAATAATTCCTCTAAAAAGCCTTAAATTTAAAGCCTTAACCTTAACTTTTATAATTATTTTAATTTACTTTATAAAAGGCTTTATCTTATTAAGTGCGGAGCTAATATAATTAATCTAAGAAGAGAATATAAGATAGAATCTTAAATCTCGCGGTAATCTCTTTATTATCCTTAAGTAAAATAATTAGAAGCGATTTTTCCTTTATATTACCTTTATTTAAAATATATATAAACTAGCTATTTTTGCCTATAATAAGTAAAATAGAATAACTTAGTTATCTTAATAAAGCTATTATTAGCTAAAGATAAAATAAAATATTCTTTAATATATTTATAATTATTATAAATATTAAAAAAAATAAGATATTATAAAATAAAACTTTAAGTTTATTATACTTTTTACTTTTTTTTTATATAGAAATATATTACTTATAATAAGAAAATAATATTAAAAAAACGCTTTAAGTATAATTATATTTAAACCTTTATTTATAAGCTAAGCTAAATTATTACTATACTATTAAGTAAAAAGAATAATATAATAAAGGTACTTATAAGATATTATTTTCGATACCTTTATTATTTTTATAATAGTATTTTATATTTATAATTATAAGGAAGCGTAAAGGTAACTAATTAATATATAAATTAAAAGCTATAATTTTATATAAGTAAGTATTAAAATAATAAAAATATTTTCCTTTCCGCTTTAAACTTTACGTATAACTCCTTTTAGTATATATTAATTAGTATAACGCTATTTATAATTATTTTCGGAAAAAATATATAAAACTTTTTTCTAGTCCTTAGCCCTTTAAATTCCTAAATATATTAGCCCTTATTATTATAGCTTATAAACTTATTACTTAAGCGAAGTAAATATAATAATAAGCTTAAGCTATTATAAAAAAAGTATATAATAAGTATAAAATATAAGCTAATAAGAGATATTACTTAGTAAATTTTATAATTAGTAAAAATATATTTTTTAGTATAAAGGTTTCTTTATAACTATACTTATAACGCGCCTTAACGCGTAATAATTAAAGCTTTTTATAATTATTAAAATATAAGGCTATAGCTATATCTTTAATTTACTAAATAGTTATTAAATTATAAACTTATTCTATACTAACTATTTTTAGAAAGCTATTATAAATCTTTTACTTAGCTAAAAAACGCCCCTTACTAAACTAGAAAATATTAATAATATTTTAAAATAAAAAGTAAACTAAATCCTTAAATTTTTTATTATAAAATAGCGCTATTAGTGAGAATATTAAGTTTATTAATATAGTTATAATTTAGATAAAATATAATATTTTACTATAAATTTCTAATATATATTAATAGCTTTTAAGGAATTTTATAATTATTTCCCTAATATTATTAGCTTACTTTTTAATCTTTAATATTAAATTAAGGCCGCTATAATAAATTATAATTATAAAAATAGTAACTATAATAATATTATGATTTCTCTAAGCGTATAATATTATATTAGGCGTTACTAGCCCTTATAAGTATATTAAGGCCTTTATTAAAAGGTAATATTATATACTAGCTTTTATAGAGATTATATACTAGCTTTTATAAAGATTTCCTTTAAATATTTTATAGTAATTTCTAAGAATTTCCGACTATATTTATATAACCTTAAAAACTTTATTATAAAATTACTTAGAAAGACTTTAAAGGGAAATTACTAGGAAATATAATTACTAATTTTAGAAAATATTACGGCTAATATTATTATAATAAGCTTATTATATATATTTCTTATATTATTAATATTAAGGCTTTATATTTATTTTATCTCCTTACTTTTAATATTATTATTAAATTATCTTTAGCTAAACTAAAGGTGCTATAAGGACTAACTTAGTTCTTAGGCCCCTTTATTTATAATTATAAGAGCGTTGCCCGCTCTTTAAGCCCTAGCCTTAGCCGCCGCGGATATTATTATTATCTTTCTTAATAATAAGGGTATTATAAAAAGCGAAACGTAAAGTAATAAGTTTTATTTTTTTTTATAAAAGGTTATTAAAAAAAACTATTTTAATTTTTAATAAATTAATATAAAAAATATAATTATAAATAGCTTTATAAAGAGTTTATAATTAAGGAAATATTAATAATTTATACGCTAGCTAAATATAGGTATATTAAAAAATAAAGAAAGTTTTAATAGCTTAAATATTATAAAATAATATTATAATAATTATCCTTTAGCTTACTTACCCTTAAGGAAAGTATTATAAGTTAAGTTTAAAGCGAAACTTACTAAAAGCTTAAGCTTAGTTAAGTTTATATATTAGCTATATAAAATTAATATAAGGGAGCTATTATAGTTAAACTTAATATTAGTATAATATAGCCCTAATCTAAGATAACCTTATATATATAATATCCTGCTAATAAATATATATATACTTATAAAGTGTTAAATATATATACTTTATTTATAAACTTAACTAAGCTTTAATATTAGTAAGTTAGTTACTTAATATATACTACTTACTTTAAAAGATTATCTTTAGTTTATAAAGTAAGCTATATTATATAAGACCTTATAGCGGTACTTACTACTTTCTATATAACTCTTTATTTAAGAAGGCTTACTTAGAGTATTTATAAAATACTAAAAAAACGCTAAATTAAAAGTAAAAGTCTTGGAATATAAATTTCACGATTTCTATTAATATATAATAGATAATATAGGTATCGCTAGAAAGAGCTAATTTTTTTACTTATAAAGAGTATATTTTTTTCCTTATAGCTAGGTTTTTTAATTACTAGCGCAAACTTAAAGTTTTTATAAATACGCTTTTTTTTATAAAAATTATTTACCTTACTTTACGCCTCTTTACGCTATTTAAATAATTATATATTATAAGATATTATCGCTAATTATTTACTAAAAGTATAAAGATAAAAATAATAAGTAAAAATTATAATGTATATAGTTTTTTTATTAGAATATATATACCGCTAGCTACTTAGGAATATAATACGCGTTAAATACGTTTTTTTTAGTATATATTATAAAGATTACTATCTCTTTATAAATAAAGTAAGAGGTTAAGGATATATATAAAAAGAAGTTAAACTTAAGATAATACTAATCTAAAACTAGCGAAATATATTAATATAATAAGTATAGTTAATACGGAAGGAATTTTAAGTATAAAGGAGTATAGCTAAGATATATATATAATATATTAATTTCTCTATACTTTTTATTTAAAAAAGTAATTATAAATAAAGTTATTAAATTAATTATTTATAACTTAATTAGTTAAACTATATAAAATAGGAGATAGATTATTTTTTAGCTATATAATTTAAGTAAATTACCTAAACTTTATTATTTAAGTTAATATATATATATATATAATTCCTTATAATATTTAGTTTAACTATTATAATAAAAATAAAATTTAATATTAGCTTTTTATTTAGCTTGAAAAAGATACTTAACTAATACTAATTAATAATAAAGCTAAGTTATTTTAAATAATCTTCTCTTATTACTTATTATTTAGTTAAAAATAGAAAAATAATTAAAATAAAAAAAATTATTAAAATATTAATATATATAAAAGCTATAATTATTATTTTAATAAACTATTAATATATTTTAACTTAACTTTTATATATTTTACGGACTTTATACTTATAGTAACGCGAATACGGACTTCTTATTCTTATATTATAAGCGGACTTCGCTCCCTTTATTACCTTATAATAATAGCTAGCCGCGCTTAGAGCGATTCTAAGAGGGAGGGCGACGCTATATAAGTTAATTATAACTACGAAAATTTTTTACCTAAAATATAGCTTTACTCCGAATCGTAGTAATTTTAAACCTAAGGGTTTACTATACTTATTACCTTATTAAAAGCTAAGGTAAGTATTAATAAGATTATTTTAAGAGATATTTTTATTTTTATATAAATAATTATTAAATAAATAGTAAAATTTAAAAAGGTCCGAGGAGGTGCCCCCCTTACTCTAACTTTATCTATTAGTAATATCTTCTTAGCTATTATAGCTATAATTTCCTCTTTTTTTTATAGCTCCGGGGGGAGCGGAACTCCTCTAATATAAGCTATAGTTATAGCTAAAGCGCCGGAGAAAATTATCGAAAAGTAAATTCCTAGGTAATATAAGCGATAGCTTATAGTTTATTCTAACTTTATAGCTATTTTACTCTAAGTTTAAAGCTTTAAAATAATTATAATAAATATTAACTATAGACTTTATAAGTAAAGCTAAGCTTTTATAATAAGGAAACTACTTAGTAGTAATATTATAATAATATTCTAAGATATTATTTATAAGCTTTAGTCTAATCTAAGGTAGCTTTATACTATTTTTAAAGAAAAGGTACGCTTAACTAGTAAAGGTTATACTCTTATTATAAAAAAAGTACTAGCGTAAGCTTTATAATAAAATAATAAGGAAGCCTTTTAAAAAAAAATTAAGTTATTAAGTAAGGTTTTAATAATATAATTATATATAAGAAGAAATTATTTTAAAACTTAGTAAAGTTCTCTAATAATTATTATTAATAGCGTAATAGATATAAACTAAATTTATAATAAAAATATAATAATATAAGTAAAGATTTTTAACGCTAAACTATATATATTAAAAGTTTAATTTTAGTAATATTTTAAATATTACTAACTTAGATATATCGCTAAATATTATATAGTAAAGCTATAATATAATAAATATTTTACCGCTTTATATATAAAAGGTAAGTTTACTTACTTTATAGCTTATAAGAAAAGATTATATTATTACTTTTTTTATTAAAAATCTTACCTTAAGTAAAATTAACTTTACTTTAAGATAAGAGCGGTATAGGATTAGGTAAAGGATATATATATTACTTAACTTTAGAGGTTTACGGACTAGAATTTTATATATATTACCCCTCCTCCTCCCTTTTTAGCGCTAATTAGAAACTAATAATAGCTAGGGCGGAAATACTAAAAAGCGAATATAATAATACCTTCTCTTTTAACTTTAACTCTATACTTATCTATAGCTCCGCTATAATACTTTAGCTATTTTTCGAGATTAGCTATTATAAGGTTTATTATAAGATAGTTTATATATTCCTAAGCTATGCTAATAAGGCCTTAATAAATTAAATTATTAAGGCCGCTTTAATAAAATATAAGGATTTAATTTATAGCGATAATAATAGCTAGGAGGATAAGTAAGCTATATAAACTTTATACTAAACTTAGTTTATATATATTTTTACTATTATAAAGTCCGCTTTAAGGAAAATATTAGCTTTTATATTATTAGTTAATACCTAACTTATTAAATATATAAAATACTAGGTATAAGCAGGGTCTAACTTAAAGCTAAGGTAACGCTTAAGGGGAGGGTTTTACTCTAAGTTTTCTAGTTTTTCCCCCTTTTAAAATATATATAAAATAGCTCTAAGCTATATAAGGTATATTAGCTTATAAATTATTATTATTATTAATATATTTTCACTAATATTTAATTAGTATTTAATAATTTAAATATTTTAATATTTAATAATAACTTATTATAAATTAATATTATTTATTTTTTTTCTTTTTTTAGATTTAGTCCGCGGTTTATAAAACCTTACTTTAATTTTAACTTAGAGTCTTATTAGTTTTAAATTAGTCTTAGTAAATACTTAATATATTTAATTTATAATATTTTATAAAAATTAGAAAAGGAGTCTCTTATAAGTAAATTAATTTAATAAATTATAAAATATAAAAAGAAAAAAAGAAAAAAATATAAATAATAAAAATAAACGCTAACTATTTTATATATAAGGGGCTAGTATTATAATTTGCCTTATTAGCTTTACGCGTAATATTAAAGTATTATTAATATTAGTTAAATATTAGTTTAAAATTATTTAAAGTTTAAGTTATTATTAATATACCTCCGCCTCTTAGTTAAACTCTAAAAGGGAATTATTTATTATAAAAGTAATAATTACTTAAGCCGCGTTAGCTATAATAAGAAAAGTCTAGTAATTAAATATTAGTTTTAGCTTTTATAAATTATAGATTTAAATATAAGAATATATTAAACTATAGTAAGATCCCGCCGCTATATAAGTATAATCAGCGCGCGCTATTTAGAAGTTTTAATATTAATAAGCGTTTATAGTTAGCGGCTATTATATTAGCTATTTTATATATTACTAATAAGAGACTAGCTAGCGTATATTATTACGCTTATATTTACGCTTTTACTTAATAAGCGTATTATTATCTAACTTAAGTATATTAATATAATAAGAGTATTTAAGCGTAATCTTAATCGCGTTAGTAAAATAAGAGCTAATCTTTTTATATAACTTAGAAGTAATAATAATAGCTTAAGGAGAGAATAAAGCTATTATAATTTATAATATAATAGTAAATAAGTTAAGTTTAATATAAACTTTAAAAAAAGTTAAGATTTACTTATATAATTTTTAATATTATTATTATTATACTATTATGCTAGTAGCTATAAAAGCTGCTAGAACCTCGACGATATATTAAGTGGGAAAAACCCTCCTATAAGAGGTAAAACCCTCCACAGCGTAGTAAGACCGCGGCCAGCTTAGGGCCAGGTAAGATACGCGACGCGTTTAAAGGAAATAGCTATTAGCTACGGTAATATTATATAATATAAGGAAAGATAAGGAAAGATAAGGAAAGATAAGGAAAGATAAGGAAAGATAAGGAAAGATAAGGAAAGATAAGGAAAGATAAGGAAAGATAAGGAAAGATAAGGAAAGATAAGGAAAGATAAGGAAAGATAAGGAAAGATAAGGAAAGATAAGGAAAGATAAGGAAAGAAAGATAAGATAAGGAAAGATAAGGAGAGTAATAATATATATTATTTATATAAGCTAGTATATACCCCTTTAAAGCCTTAATATATATTTCTTAACTTTTCGATATATAGCTATATACCCCTTATATATATAATATATACTTAAGTATATACCTTTTTATAAAGCCTTCCTAATTAGGAAGCTTTCCTAATTAGGAAGTTATTCTTATAAATTAGTAACTTAAGGCTTAAAAATATATAAAAAAAGGGGGGGTTACTTTTACTAATATAAGCAAGCTATTATTAAATTAATAATCTTAATAGAATTAATTATATAAATAATCCTTATAAGTGCGTATATTATTTATAGCTAATTTCTACTAGAAGTAGAATATTTATTAAAAAAGATTACTTTTATAATATATTTTACGCTAATTATATTAATACGCTTATAAGCTTTAAAAATCTTTACTAAATTTAATATAATAAGTATTTAGCCTTAGTATATACTTAAATTTACTATTAGTTAGAGTAAACTAGCTAAGTATATCTTATATAAAGTATACGAATAATTATACTAAGTATAAGCTAATTACTAATCTCGCTATAATAAAAGCTATTTATACCGCGGTTAAGGTAGCTTATAAGCTAAGCTTTAATTATAACTCTTAGTTAATAAGTTAAAATTAAAGTTATAATAAGTTTAAGGTAAGTCTTATACTAATAAAGGTAATAGAAAAATACTATTTAGCGCGTTAAGGAAACTCGCGTTATTACGTATTATAATAGCTCCCGCGCTAATTAAGTTATTTAAGCGGCCGCTAGTTACGTACCGCTTTAAAGCTTATTACCTCCCGCCTTTAGTAAAAATCTTATTATTAAAATAACTAAAAGTTTAACTAATATTAACTAACTTATCGTAGCTATTATAGCTTAAACTTAAGAGTAGCGTATTTTTTATATATAATTAATTAACTTTTATAACTAGGTAATAAATAAGTTACGCTATATTTATTATATAGCTAAGAATAAGGTAGCTTTATAAGGGATTTTTTTACTTTATAACCGCCCTTTTATTTTTATTACTCCTCCGCTTATAATTAAAACTTTTTCCGCTTTAATACTTATAAAGTTTAAATATAAGTTAGAAGCTAATAAGTTTATTATACTTAATATTACTTTTATACTTATTATAAAGGAAGCTTTAACTATTATTAAGGGCGCTATAAGCGCTTATAACGCTACTAAGCTACCTTCTTATAAGGAGGTTTTTAATTTTATTTAAAATAATTTTATTAATAAGCGTTTTAATAATAAAAATATTATAACGCTAGCTAATAATTATATTATATTTAGTAAAAAATAGTAAAAGCTAATAACTTTTATTTTAAGTTATAAGTATAAGTAAGGATATAAATATAGCCGCGGCTATAGCTATAATTATAATAGTTATAGATAATCTTATACTTTATATAGTTAAATTAGTTTTTTATATATAGTTTAAGTAATTAAAACTTAGAGCTAAGTAAGCGGTTAGTAAAGTAAAAAATAAGGGCACGTTATTATATAGTAACTATTATATACTTACGCTAAGGTTAGTATTTCTATTCTCCCTCTTTTTATAAAATAATATTATAAGGTTAAATTAGTAAAGCCTTTTTAGTAAAAAGAACTAATATATAAGTTATATTATAAATTATAAGTTATAAAGCGCTTTAATAAAGTCTTATTAGTTTTATATTAAACGCTAATTAGCGTTAAAAAAAGGCCTATCTTTATAAGCGAATATATAATTAAGGAAGATATAAGGGATTATTTTATTACTATTATTATAAGGATATTATTTTAATATTACTTTAAGTACCTTATAAGCTTAAAGAAATAAATTAAGTTTAATATATTTAATTTTAAGCTATATAAATATTATATTAATAGACTTAAGGAGTCCCTTATATATATAAAAAGTAAAGCTAGCTTTAAGTTATAATAGCTTATTTATAAAGTAGCTATATAATTACTTATATTTCTTTAGCCTTCCCTCCTTAAAATACTAGTAGAGGAGCTACTTATTATAAAGTTAAGTATCGAAGTCGCGTTACCTATATTTTACCGCTAGATTAAGGCTAGTTTATATTATATAAAATCTTTCTAAGTCTTATAATACTTAATATCTCTTTTAATAAGGACGTTTTTTATATTTATAATATATTTACTTAGCCGCCTTCTTTATTATAATATAAAGAAAGTTTACTATTTTAATATATTATAAGCGGTAATAAATATAAACTATATAGTAAGTAAAATAAAAGTTAAAAGGTAAGATAAAAGCCTTAGCTTTAATATAATAAATAAAGGTAGCTTTATAAGCCTCGGTAATAACTTAAAAATACTTAGATTACTTCGTAGCTAGGGCCTTTACGATAAGGCTATATAATATCCCCCCTAGCTATATTAATAAAGTAAACTAAATTATATTAAACGCGATAGCTAATTTAATAGCTTTAGTATAAATTTCCCTTACTTTTAATAAAATATAGCCTTATATTAACGCTATAATTTTAATAACGGCTAGATATTAGCGCTTAAGCTTAGCGGTAAGTTTTAAAAAGTAAGATTTTTAATATAGCTTATAATATAGCTAAACCCTTAGGAGTCGCGCCTCCTTTATTAATTATACTATTATAACTTTAAGCTAAAGCTTAGTTATATCCGCTATCTTTACTTTTATAAAATATATTAACTTACTTTTAGCTAGCTAAAAAGTTATTTTATATTCTAAAGCTTATTATTTATAAATTTGCTATATATACTTAAGTTAAAATAATACTTAAGCTTTATTATATCTAATATTAAAAATATTAATATTATTTATAAACTTTATTATAAAGAGATATAATACTAAGTTTAAGTATTAATATAGCGAGAATATATATAAAAGAAAGAGGACTAATAATATAAAGGATTTTTAAGAGACCTCTTACTAAATTAAGAAAATATTACTTAGTTTATAATTAAACTAAAGTTTTAAGGTATAGTTTATAAGGTATAATTAAATAAACGCTATAACTTATTTAAGGAAGCTTAAGTAGTTTATAGTAATAATTAACTTATTATAAGAGATATAGTTAAAAGCTTTAGTAAAGTTTAATAAGAGGAGTAAGGTAATACCGCCTTAGTTTTAAATTATCTTAATTATCTTAATTATCTTAATTATCTTAATTATCTTAATTATCTTAATTATCTTAATTATCTTAATTATCTTAATTATCTTAATTATCTTAATTATCTTAATTATCTTAATTATCTTAATTATCTTAATTATCTTAATTATCTTAATTATCTTAATTATCTTAATTATTTTAATTATCTTAATTATCTTAATTATCTTAATTATCTTAATTATCTTAATTATCTTAATTATCTTAATTATCTTAATTATCTTAATTATCTTAATTATCTTAATTATCTTAATTATCTTAGTAAATATAAAAATTATTATATTAGTAAAGCGCTATAATTTATTACCTATTTAGCTATTAGGGTAAATCTAAGCCTTTTTTACTATTAAAATACTTTTCCTAGCTATAATTATTTTTAAGATTTTCCTTATTATATTAAAAAATAAAATTAGCTTATATTTATTAAAAGTGCGATATATAGCTAGTAATTTACTTACTTTTTAAATAATTATAATATTAGAGATTTTAAATTATAATAGAAAATAATTATTATTATTATAGCTTTAGAAGATTTTTTAGAAAACTTAGATAAAGGGGGGTTTATATTTTTTTAAAAACTTAATTAGAATCTTATTAAAGCTAGCTAATTTCTAAAACATAATTAAGAAAAAGGTAAAGTAAACGTTTTTAGTAATAATAATACGCTTAATATAAAAAGAAGGGAAAAAATCGTTTAAAGTAAGTAAAGAGGCTAAATTAAGAAAAGCTAAGAAGAATTATTAGCTAAGTAAGGTTACCTTATCGGAGAAAGTAATTACTAACGTTAACTTTAAGTATTTCTAAAATATAAGGATATATACTAGCTTAGGCGCGGCTTAGCTCCGTAACTAAGCTTAATATTCTATAATTTAAAAAGTTAATAATTTTATAAAGATATTATTATAGAAGTTATACTAAGCGTTATAGCGTACCGCGCTAATTATTAACTTCTATATTTTTATCGCTTTTTAGTAATTTTACTAATAAGAGTTAATAAAGTTAGTATACTAATAATATTAAGCTTTTTTTATAACCGCTATAATAATAGCTATTACCCGGTTTTATTAATTTTATACTATAAGGTAAGTTTAAATATATAATAATATTATTATTTCTATTATTATTTCTAGCTAGTTATAAAATAAAATAACCGCGTTTTTAAGCTTTTTAAGTATTATAATAAAGTATAAGTTTAATTTAAGTTAGTTTTATATTTTAGCTATAAAAATATTTAAGTAAAAAAAGCGCTATATTTTAGTTAAAATTATATTAAGGTAAAAGTTAATATTAATAAGGATAATTTATAAGATATAGTTAAAGCTAATAAAATTAAGCTTATTTTCTAAGTATATCGCTTAGTAATTAAGCGTAGCTTAAGTTAAATTAATAGTTTTAATTTACTTATTATATATTTCCTAAGTAACCTTACTTAAGAGCGTAAGGAGTCTAAGTTAAAAGCTAATTACTAGCTTAAGAAAGTTAAATATTTTAAAGGAGGACTATTCGTAATAATTTTAAAAAGGGTAGTAAAAGTTAAAATCGCTATATAAGAGGGTAACTATTAAGCTAAGGTTAAGGTAAATAATATCTTTTTAAAAAAGGGGACCTAACTTAATTATTAATAAGGGTAAGTAAATAGATATAATTTATAATAAGGGTAAAATATAAAAAAGAATAAATATTATATTAAGGGCGGTAAAGAGGGTTTAAAAAGAAAAGTTTAATAATTTATAAATATAAAGAATTACTTAGCTATTAGAATTTATAAGTTTATATAGTAAGATACTTAAAAATAATAAGTAACCGAATTAGTTATATTATAATTTTTATATATAAATAAAATCGTAGCTAACTAAGCTATAAAGCGCTATATATATAAAATAATTATACTTTTATATATTTTAAAAAAGGGTTTTAATTTTTATTAGAGGCGGATAGGGTAAAAGTTTATAATTATATTAGGGTAAATAAGGGGGCTCCTTATTCCTTACTAGCTCCCTATCCTCTTTAAGCGCTAGGAGTAATATTAGTCCTACCGTAGCCTCTTTTTAGTGCTAGACTAAAGCTTTAATTTATATTAAATTAAATTATAGCTTATAATTATAATAAATACGAAAAAGATCGCTTCTAAGATTAGACTTTAATAAAGCTATTATTAAATTAGGATTAAGTTAGCTATAAGTAATCTTAGAACTTATATATTTAATAAATATAATTATTATATATTTAATCTTAATATATTTTTAAAGTAAGATAATTTTAAGATTATAAGGCGTAATATTCCTTATAAAAAATATAGCTTTTAGTTCTATTTTAGCTAAGGCTAGGTATACGCCCTCCCCTTCTAAGTATACTATAGCTATATAAAAGCTATAATATAATTATTTATAGTAATATTTCGATATATATTTAAATTAATAATATTAATAATATTATTAAAGCTATATTATATTATTATAAACTTTAATATAAGAGATTTCTATATTTATTATAAGTTTATTTTACATAAGTTTATTAATATTTATTATATTAATAACTTTTAATATTAAGTATATACGCGTAGCTCCCTTATTACGGTGCTAAAAAGCTTAAACTCAAGTAATTTTAACCTTATTAACTTTCTTAATTTATTATATAAGTATATTTTAGTTATTATAAGCGGCTTTTATATATACTCCTTTCGCTATAATAAAGTAAGTTCTTTAACTATAAACCGCTCCCTCTCCGAAAACGATAAGGATTTACTTAACTAAGGCTACTTACTTTTTATATTTTAAATAGAATATAATTATAACGTTTTTATTAAGAAGCTATTATATTATTAATATAGCTTTATATTTTAAAGCTATATTCGTAGCTTATATAATCTTTTATAAAGTTAGTTATAAAGTATTTATATTAATTATAATATTTTTTATAAATATAATAATTTCTTTATTAAAGCGGCTTAGGATAAGTTTAATTATTATATATATATTAGTAGCTATAAACGCTTATATTAGGTAAGCTTAATTAGTATTAAAACTAGCTATTAATAAAAGGGCTTTCTATATAGGTTTAGTAACTATTTTCTTTTAATTAACTTAATAATTTAAGTAAAAGTTAGGTCTCGGTTTAATTTAAAGTAGCTATATATTTCTTATAAAATTTAGCCTTAAAAGCTATTATAATATCTTATATTTCGGAAAATATTATAGCTAGTATTATCGTAATAAACTTACTATATATATCTTTTATATCGTAATCGCTAAAATATTATACTTAGTTTATTACTTTATTTATTTTAATATTACTATTATATTACCTTTAGCTAGACTAGGGATATTATAAGGACTAACTTAGTCCCCGCGACCCCTTATTTATTATTATAAGAGTATCGCCTATTCCTTAAGCCCCGGCCTTAGCCGCTATAAGCGCTATTATTATCTCCTTAGTAATTAATATATTATAGCGAGCGAAATATTAAATAATAAGTCCTATCCTATTATTATTAAAAGTTAGCTATTTTAATATTATAATAAAGTATAAAAAGAGTAATAAAATTTATATTATTATTATTATTATTATTATTATTATTATTATTATTATTATTATTATTATTATTATTATTATTATTATTATTATTATTATTATTATTATTATTATTATTATTATTATTATTATTATTATTATT
>PDHQ01000496.1:0-19217 GCA_003339415.1 Ophiocordyceps camponoti-saundersi (nom. inval.)
ATAAATAAATATTCCTTTAGGAAGTTTAAGCTTATAATTAAGGTTATTTAGCTTTTCTTCTATAAGGAAAGGTCCTAATTTTTTAAATTCTAAAGACTAATTAGGCCGTCTAGTTTCTATATTTTTCTTTAATAAATAAACCTTATCGTTTTTATTAAATAAGGGTTCTTTTTCGCGTTTCTTATTATAATAATAATTAATTCTTTTAGTTATAAAGTCTAATTCTAATTTTATATAAGAATATAGAGATCTAAGCTATTCGGTGTTTAAAATAGCTTTTTCGTTATTAGTTTTATCTAATAGGCCTAGTCTATAGGCTTCCGGGTTAAATCCGTAATTCGCTATAGCGGGCGTTATTTTAATAGATTCCGATTCGGCGGTATTATAAGCTAACTAAGCTATAGGTAGGTTTATTACCTAGTTATCTTATTCGTAATTAATATAAGCTCTAAGGTATTATTTTAAAGTCTAATTTAGGCGTTCCGTAGCCCCGTTAGTTTCCGGGTAGAAAGCAGTACTTAATTTATACTTAGTTCCTAGCTTAGATATAAGGCTAGTCTAGAATTTAGAATTAAACTTAGGGTCTCTATCGCTTATAATAACTTTAGGTAGGCCTCTATCTGCTACTATCGTCCTTAAGAATAAATAGCTTAATTTTTTAGCAGATAAAGCCTCTATCGTAGGTATAAAATAGCCGTATTTAGTTAATCTATCGGTTATAACTAAAATAAAATTATATTCTATATTAGTTATAGGGTTTACCGATAAGGGTAATTTAACTATAAAATCTATAGCTATATTTTCCTAGGGTTATTCGGTAACTCTTATAGGTTATAAAAATCCGTAAGGCTTATACCTTAAAGCTTTAGATTTATTGCAAATATTATAGTTTTTAATAACTTTAATAATAGCTTTTTTAAGATTTTTCGTATTATAATAGGCTTTAATTCTATTATAAGTTTTTTATATTCCTTAATAGCCGTGAATAGGTAATTCGTAGAATTCTTTAACTATAGTTTCTACTATATTAGGAGGTATAAATAACTTCTCTTTAAAATAAGCTAAGTTATCTATTTACTTAATATCTTTATAATCCTTAAAATTAGTATCTTAATAGGCTTCTTTTATTTATTTTAATATAGAATTATCGGCTTCTACCTTAAATATAGCGTTTAAGGTATTTTATTCTAAATTTCCTTTATTATTTATTTGAAGGAAATTAGTCGTTATAGGTATTATACCGGTATCTAAATCAGGTCTTCTACTAATAATATCGGCTCTTTTATTCTCACTTCCTTTTTTATATATAATTCCGTAATTATAATTAGTAAGGAATTTAGCTTACCTAATTTATCGGCTATTTAAGGTTTAACTCGTACTAAAATAGCTTATATTTTTATAATCGGTATAAATCCTTAATTTAAATTCGTTTCCTAATATATAGTGCTTAAATTCTTTAATTACTTTAATAATAGCTAAAAATTCTTTATCGTAGATAGGATAGTTAATTTCCGAATCTACTAGCTTTTTAGAATAAAAAGCTATAGGGTGTAATATAGTATTATTTTCCTAGCTTAATTAGGCTCCTATAGCGTAATTAGAAGCGTTAGTTTCTAAAATTAAAGGCTATTTCGGATTATAAGTTATTAATATAGGTGCTAAGATTAGCTTTTCTTTAAGGGAATTAAAAGCTATATTAGCTTCTTCGGTTTATTTAAAAGGTTCTTTTTTAGCTAATTTTATTACTATTAATATAAGAATAATTATATTAGAAAAGTCTTTAATAAACCTTCTATAATAATTATAATAACCTATAAATTACTATATATTTTTAATCGATTTAGGTATAGGCTAGTCCTTTAAAAGTTCTAATTTGCTAGGGTCTATTTTAATATTATAAGGGGTTATAATAGTGCTTAGAAATTTAACTTCTTTAGAAAAGAATTCGTATTTCTTAGGATTAATATATAATTCGGCTTTCCGTAAGGCTTCTAATACCTTTTTTAAGTAAACTTTATATTCTTCTAAAGAATTTGAAAATATAATAATATCGTCTAAATAAGCCGTAGTAAATATATCTAAATAATCTCTTAGAATATAATTTATACGTTTTTAAAAAGTAGCGGGGCTATTATATAGTCCTAAGGGTAATACTAAATATTCGTAGCTTCTATATCTAGTTCCGAAAGCTATTTTATATTTATCTCCTTCCGCTATTCGTATTTAGTAATAAGCTAATTTTAAATCTAACTTAGTAAAATACTATTTCTAGCTTAATCTATCTTTTAGTTTTATAATTAAAGGTATCGGCGTTCTATCTTTAATAGTATCGTTATTTAATTTTCGATAATCGATTACGGGTCTTAATTTATCTTTTTCTTTACCCGATTTATTAGCAAATATAACGGGAGCTCTATAAGGGCTTTTAGAAGGTCTTATATATCCCTTTTTAATTCATTCTTCTAAATATTCCTTTAATACTTATAGTTATTTTTCGTTACTATTATAAATTCGTATAAATCGAGGTTCCGAATTAGGTTTTAATTTAATTTCGTAATCCTATAGGCTTCTTTTAGGTAAGGTATTATCCGGGGGTTTTTTAAATATATCTAAGAATTCTTCTAGAATTTTTTTAGGTATTAATTTATAGCGTTCTAACTTTTCTTTAGAATAAGAAGCTATTTCTTCCTTATAATCTACGCTAGAAATAGTAGCTAATATAGTAGTAGTATAAGGCGTTTTACTATAAATTTTATTACTTTTAGCTTTATTATAAGGTTCTTACTTATAATAATTATATTTATTTCTTATAGTAAATTTCTAATTATTATTAAAGAAGTTTTTCCTTTCTTTAATTTCTTTAATCGAACTATTCTTATTATTCGGGCTTCTCGCCTCTTTAAAATTTCTTAAGCTAAATCCTTTATAAAGATTTCCTAGGGCGTTATTAAACCTAGTATTTTCTTTTCTATTCGTATAATTATAATAAGGTCGACTTTTATTATAACTATTTATATTCGATTATCTATTCTTATAGTAATTATTTTTTATAGATCTAGATTACTTATTTTTTACACTTAACTTACTTCTATTAGTATTTCTAGAAATCTTATAATAAGGCTTCTTACCGTTATTATAATTATACCTTCTCGGTTTATTTTTCCTTCTAGAATCCGTTCGATTATTTTTACTAGTATTACTATTAGAAGTACTAGATATTAAATAATCGTCTATAAATATAACTTAGCCGGTTTTCTAGTTAATTTGCGGATTATATTTATAAAGAAAAGGATAACCTAATATTATATCGTATTCTACTATTTTAAAAATATCGAAGGTATCGGTAAAAGTATAAGGTCCTATTTTAAATTCGAAGTGATTAGTTTCGTATAAAATTATTCCCTTATTAAACTAAAAATTCAATCCTTCGGCGTTTTTTACTATACTAGGCGTTTTCTTTTTTATATAGCTTAAATTTAGACGTTTTATAGCTATAAGTGAAATATAATTACTAGCGGCTCCGCTATCTATAAAGGTAATTACTTCTTTTCCTTTATATTTTAAAGTAAAAGTTAGTTTAGAAATAGGGATTTTAGTATTATTAGTTTTAATAGTAATAGTATTAATACTTTGCAATTTAGGATAGTTATAATAACGCCTTTCCGTTCCTAAATCCTTACTAAAATCCTTATTCTTATTAGTTATACCTTTATTTACCCTTCTTAAATAGAGGCTTTCCCTTTTCCCTTAAGGTTTTCTTTAAATTCCTCGGGCTACGTTAGGAAATCTTACCTTCCGGGACTATTTTCCTCGGTAGGGGATCCGTTTCCTATAGGCCCTTTCGTTAATAATTCTTTTATAGAGGTAAGCATAGCCTAAATTATATCTAATTCGATACTAAGAATTCGGGGTTAAAAATCGTAGTTATTTCCCTTATTTTCTTTAAGAATCCTATAATTAGTTTCCCTATCGAGAAGGAATTCTATTTCTTTAATAAAAAACCTTTCGTCGATAAAGCCAGCTTCCTTATAAAAGGTTAGTAAGGACGGGTAATAATTAATATTTTATTTTTCCCGTAAGTGAAAATTATAGTCCTTATCGTAGTAAAATTACTAGCTAAGATTATAGTGCGCTTACTTATACTTATCGAAGAATTCTTCTAAGTACCTTAAGTGCTAAAATAATTTATTATAAGGAAAGTAGTCGTTATTTTTCTAGTCTTCGAATTCCTTTAGAATTAATTCCTTTATTTTAATAAAATGCTATATTTTTTCGTCTTTTTCTTTACTATCGGTTTCGATAGTATAAAGATATTTTGCCGTAAGAAGGGGTAATTCTTCTTCTTCCTTCTTAATTTTATCTTCTAGAATAAGGTTATCTTCTAGGATAGTTTCGTAGTCTTCCCTTATTCTATTAGGGTTATTAATATAGTCGTTAAGACTAAGGGTAGAAATCGAGTCTTCCGAAGGGCTATATTAGCTAGGTAAGTTAGAATAGTAAGGAATTCCTTAAATTCCTTCTTTTCTATCTTTAAACTATTCTTCCGTAACCTACTTATACGTTTTAAAAGGGTTATTTTTACCCGGCGGGTAAAACTCTCCTCCGGAATTAAATTCCGTACTAGCTTCTAAAAGGCTTATAGGCTTTAAAGGCTTCTTCGTATTCCTAACCGTACTCTAGCTATCTAGGAATAGCGTATCGGCTATAAGTTCCGGGTTATACTATTATCTTAGTTCTTCTCGGAATTCGTAAGCCTCTCGGTTTATATCGTCCTCTTTTATTAGTAGTTTAAATTTCGTATTATAAATAGTACTCCGTTCCTTCCTATTTAAGCCTAGCGTGTTGCGATTAGTAGCTAGGTAGAAAGAAATAACGTTAATTATCTTACTATTCGTAGAAGAGGTTTTTCCTATTCCTTTTCCTTTTCCTTTTCCCTATTTTTTAAAGCAGTTTTTTGCAATATAGCCTTCTTTATTATAAAAGAAGCAGATAATAAGCTTCGAAGATACTATATTTAAATCTATAGGGTCTCCTCGATTAGCGTAATTTTTCTTATATTTTTTATTACCTTTATTAATATAAGAAAAGGTATTTTTACTTCCTTATTTTTGCTACTTTCTTTCGAAAAGTCGATCGTCGATTTTAATAGCAGAAGCTATATAAGTAGATAGCTCTTTAGGTTTATCTTACTTATATAATTCGTCTTTAACTTCGTCTTTTAGTCCTTCGTAAAAAATAGCTATAAGGGCTTTATCTTCCTAGTCTAACTTACTAGTTATTTATCTAAATTTAATAGCGTAGTTAGAAGTAGCCCCTTTTTGCCGTAAGGTTTATAATTTATACTCTATAGTTCTTACTTCGTCTTGCTAGCCGAAAACTTCCTATAGTTTTTCTTCGAATCGATTAAAACTAGTAAAAATAAGCTCCGTTTCTTCTTCCCTATTATCCGTAAGTCCTAAATAATTCCTTAGTATAAGTTTAAACTAGTCTAAAGCTATACCTTCTAGGTAAGTAGAAGTATAGATTACCTTTATAAGTTCGTTATAAAAGGTAGAAGAATAGAGCCTAAAATAAGCTCTAATATTAGTTAAGAACGCTTATAAATCGTTATCTTTCCCGCTATAGTATTTAAGTCTCGGGACCTTACTAATATCTATAATAGGTCTAGGATTAGTAGCAGTATAGGGGGGTATAGGGGAGGTTATATTAGATATATTATAAACTACTAGGTAGCGCCGCTTATTTCCTAATTAGGAAAGAAAAAAGTAGATTTTTACCTTTTATTTCCGTGGAGATATATGCGATTAAAAAAGTACTATTTTTCTATTTTTCTATTTTTCTCTATTTTTCTAGGAAAGGAATTCTTTTAGCATACTCTCTTCTTATTCTTCGTACCTATAAGGCAGTTATAGTAGTAAAGAAGCTTTTAACGTATTACGGATCGTACCCGTAATTACCTAATCTTACCCGTAGCCCTTAATCTAAGCTTCTAAAAATAAAAAGAGAAAAGGGGTAATAAGAAAGTAAGGGGCTTTACTTACTTTAACCGGGCAGTAGGTAGCCGGAATAGGAAATTTATAAAGTATAAATAAGTAAGAACTTCCTAAATAGGAATATCTTATAAGGTAAGGGAAGGTAATAGAGAGTAGGCTTTTATAATACTAATTATTTAGATTAAAAGCTTAGAGAAGAAGGAAAGGAAAGACCCTTTAAGGGAAGGAAGCCTTCCTTTTATAGTTTTCCTTCTTTAAGAAACTATCTAATTATATAAGCTAGCTAGAAAGCTATAGAATACCGTAGAAGCTTTATATTATAAATATATTAGCGAATAAAATAGCTTTATCTTATTCTATTTGCTTCTATCGTATTCTTTTTACTTTGAAATTAAATTCCTACTTTGAAATTAACCCTTAATTTTAAATCTACTATATTCCTTAGCGAATAAAATAGCTTTATCTTATTCTATTTGCTTCTATTATATTCTTTTACTTTGAAATTAAATTCCTACTTTAAAATTAACCCTTAATTTTAAATCTACTATATTCCTTAGCAAATAGAATAGCTTTATTTTATTCTATTATATTCTATTAGCTTCTAGGCTAATAATGAATTATAATAGATAATTCTTTTATTTATAATAGCTGATATTTCTTTCCGTTTTTAACCGTCTCTAACCGTTCTTCTTATCCTAGGAATTTTATTCGTTATTCTTATCTTTATTATCTTATCTTATTATCCGGGTTTTAACCTTCCGAGGTTTAGCCGTAATTTAAATACTAGATACTAGTATTTTTACTTTATTATATAAATTATATTATTAAGTCGTTTATATAATAAATACTGCTTATATAATAAGAATAGTACTTTTAACTAGTATTTATATCCTAAATTATTATAGTATAACCTCTCGGCCGCTACTTAAGTTTAAGAACTAATAAAGGAAGACTATAACGCTTTAAACGCCTATATATAATAGTAAATTAAGAACGCTAACTAAGGATTATATTTTATCCCTTTTAACCTTCCCTATACGAAGCTTTAGATCTTTACTAATAGCTTATTTATAAATAATAAAGATTTATTTTTATAGATAAGATTTATAATTATACTAAGTAAAAAGGTAGCTTATATAAAGAATAAAATCTTTATTTATAGTAATATTATATACTAATCCTTAATAAAATATAAAAAAGTAACGCGTAGTATACTTATAAGTAAATTATATAATATTATATAAAGAATTAATAGTAAAATCGCCCTTAATACTATACTTTAGAAGATTATACAAAGCCTCTCGCTACTAAATATCCCTCTTATATTTTATATAAACTTATACTCCTTTTATAATTACTTAGTTAAGCTTAATAATATAAGGGAGAAGAGGCTTATAATTAATATTATAGCTTTATATAAATTATATAAAAGAAAGGAAATTATAAGATATTTTAAATCGATAGTAAAGATAACTTAGTAAACGCTATAATAAAGAAAAGTTTAAATAACGCCCTTATACGATTAGTTATAATAAATAAGATTAAAATTAAGATAAAAGTAATTATTAAAAAACTTACGCTACTGCCGCCGCCCCCTAAGCTTATAAATTTAATATTATATAAGAAAAGTAAAATAGCTACCGCTATCTATATTATATTACCTAATAATAGTAAATATAAACCGCTAGCGATATAATAAGCTTATTATTATTATCCTTATTATTATCGTTATCTTTATTATTATTAAAATTATTATCTAACTTATCCTCCTCCTCTCCCTCGCCCTCGCCCTCGCCCTTACCTTTTTCTTTTTCTTCTTTATTATTATTATCGTTTTTATCTTCGTCCTTTTCGTCTTTATCCTTTTTATCTTTATCTTTACTTTTATTATTATCGTTATCTTCTTTATCCTTTATATAATAATAATCGCACTAATAACTATAGGAATCTTATATATATATATTATAAATACCCCTTTAAAAGCTACGAAGGTAGCGGTAGTTAGAAAACGGGGTATTACCTTATTAGCCGTACCGCCGCCTATATAGCCTCTAGGCGGGGAATTACCTAGCGGCTTAGATTATAATCGCGCGGTAATAACCCGCGCGCTAAATAACTTTTAAGATAAGCTTAATAGCTATCTTACCTATATAAAAGCGTAAAGTAATATTATAAAATATACTAGCTAGAAAATAACGCTTTTTTACTTATTATATAATTAGTATATATTTATAAAACTATTTTATATAAAAAAGATATATATAATAATTACCGCTTATAAAAACTTAGCGCGTATAGCGTTATCGCTTTTTAAAATAATAATAATAGTTTTATTTAAGAAAAGGAGGCGCTTAAGGATTATATTAATAATAAATATAATTATTATATAAAAACTTATTTTTATTCCTTTTCTTATTCTTATTCTTCTTTATTATTATATAAAAAAGCGAAAACTATAGTAATAAAAAAATAGTAATAATAATAATATTATTATTATTATAGTTACTATTATAAAAGATAAAGGAGGGAAAAAATCTCTTTTTATACGAAATAGAAAGAAGGGTGTTTCTTATAATTAGTAAGGCCTACTAGCTATAAATAATAGCGCGAAAATTTCTACTAATTAGCGCCCTTTTTTGTATTTTCTCTCTCTTATATTTTCGGTTATAGCTATAAATATTACTTTATATAAACTTTTTAAATATTATAATAATAACCCTTTTAAGCGTATAAAGCTAATAGATTACTCTCTTTAAAAGTAACTTTTCTCCCTTACTATATAAACGCCTTCCTATATAAATAGGCTATATATAATACTTTATAATTTATAATAACTTACGCTATAAGTTAATTCTAACTATATAAGCACTATTAACGCCTAGTAACGCCGCACGCTTACTAAGGAAGCTATATAATATTTTATAAAGAAAAATTATAAGTATTAAGGTATCTTATAATACCTTAATAGCCTTATATTATCCTTATAGCCTTATACCTTATATAGCTTACCCGAGTTAGTAGGAATTTTTATATAGGATCCTTTTAATCTTATAATACTACTCCTTACTTTATATATTCCTTATCTAATACTTTATATATTCGAATAAGTATTTAGATAGCTATCCCCTTCGTATAGTAGTATAAAGGGCATCGCGATAATATACTCCTTTCTAGGACCCCCCCCTTATTACTAGTAATAGATAGCCCGTCTAATATAATATAAAATAAAGCTATCTTAAAAGCCTAAGCTTTAATCGTATCGCTTTTAAACTAACGCGTTATTAAAAGCTATTATAGCTATAAGAATACCTCTTAATATAATATTAACTTATTTTTTCTAGCCGAGAAGAAGATTATAAGCTTACATTTTTAAAGTAATAGTTATTATTTAATAGAATCTTATAAAGATATTATTTCTATATAAGCTTTAGCGGGCGCCGCTATTACTAAGCGGATTATACTTAATAATATCTTAAAAAATAATATTAAGGAATCTTATAAGCCTAGCTAGTAAATCTTTACTAATTATAATACTTACCTTAGTAAATTAATAAGCCTTATATAAGAAGTTTTTAATAATATTTTTATTAATTAAAATCCTTACTTTCTAATAAGCTAAGGTTACCTTCTTTTTACTAGCATATATAAAGCGCTTATATATAATAGTAAAATTAGCCGTTAAGCCCTTTCTTAGCAATTTATATAATAAAGTAGCGAATACCTTAATTATAGTTTAATCGCTACTTATAATAGCTATACTAATAACTTAAAGATAATTATTAAGGCAGTAAATATACTTTTTATTACCTCTTATAATTAGGAAGTTTATTTTAAGGTTTACGATAACTCTTTTCTTTTTTAAAATACTTATATTTATTAGATTTGCTTAAATATAAGGGTAATAAAAAGCTTAAGATAAAATTATTAAATTACTATTAGGTAAGTTTATCTTAACCTTACCCTCTCTTTAAGGCTAAAAATCTCCGCTATTAATAACGCGGAAAGGGTTTATAATAATATTTTTATAAATCTTAATAAATTACTTTAAATTATTAAAAATATACCCTTTAGCTTTAAAATTATATATAATATTATCTCTTATAAATTTTTAGCTTATAGCTATTAGTTTATAAATTTATATAGCTTTTATAGTAGCATTAATATTATAATTTATTTTTACTAATATTATTAATCTTTTAAAAGTAAGTATAGCTTAGGATAAAGCTTTTATAGTTTTCTTTTATATAAGGATAATTTCCCTTAGGAATAAAGTATTTATAACTAATATATTAACTTTTCCGCCCTTTTTAAATAAGAGAAGGGGCTTTTTTATTATAATTACCGCGGCCTTATCCCTTACTATAATTCTTACTTTTATTTTTACCGCTATCTTGCTTTTCTTTTTATTTTTTTATACTCTAATTTACGAAAAAGGTATCTGTTTTTTAATTATTAGTAAAATTAGTATAGCTTTAAAAAAAGCTTAAAATCTCTTTTTTATTAATAGCTTCTATTTAGCTAGTAAATATATATAATTTTTATATTAAATAAGTATATAAAACTTAATCGCGGTAATTATAGCGCTAATAAACTACGCCTTATAAAGTTAAGTTATTATAATTAAAAGCTAGTTTTATAAATAATTAAAGCGTTTTATAAAGTTACTAAAAGTTATAGAAAAGTACAGCTTTATTATAAATATCTCCTTTATTAATAATAAGAATATTACTTTTAGCTATATATTATATTTCTTTTTTAAAGCCTTATATATTTAATAAGCTATATAAGTTAAATTTTAGCTATTATCGCGGATTCTAAAAATAATATTATCTTTATAATATTATATTATTAACTTTTAGCAATAAGTTTCCTTATCTTATTACCTTTTAAAAGCTATAATATTTATCTTTAAAAGCTTATTATTATCTTTTTTATTTATATACTTATAAAAGCGGAATTATTCGATTATTATTCTAATATATATCTTCTAATTTATTTAATTATCCCCTTTTAATTTTATATTTCTTATAAGGATTATATTTAAGTTTAATAGCTTAATTAAAGTTATTATAACTTTCTTTTTTAGCTTAAATAGGCTCTTTTTTATTTAAATAAATATTAGTTTTTTTAGTAAATCTTATTTTAATAATATAAAGTACTAAGACGGGTCTCTCTAAACTAGGGAGAATATATCTCTAACTTAATTTAATAGCGACTATAACTATACAGCGTTTATTTTAGCTAAGCGGATTCTAAATAGGATCTTATTATAAGGAATATTAATTATTATTATAAAAAACGCGTAATTTAGCGTAATAAGTATATAACTTATTATTAGACGGGCTGTCCGTTACTAGTAACGAGGGGGGGTCCTGGAAAGGAGTGTATTATCGCGATGCCCGTCGTACTGCCGTACGAAGGGGACAGCTATCTAAATACCTATTCGAACGTACAAAGCATTAATCAAGGAATGTGTAGAGTGGGGAGTGGTGTCATGGGATCAGAAGGATCCCGTACAAAGAGTCCTACTGACTCGGGCGGGCCGTACGAGGCACGAGGCTGTGGGGATGACACGAGGCTGTCAAGGCATCGTGAGATGCCTTAACACTTATTAAAGTATATAAGCTATTACAGATTAAGCTATATTATACTAATACTAAGTCTAACTATAATAAGCGCTTTATATTAATTTAGTATAGCTAATATATAAACCTAACTAGGCTTAAGCTTTTAATAAGTTATAGCCTAAACTATAAGTTATGTTATATAATATATATAAAGTAGAAAAATTATTTATTATTAATTATATTTAATTTAAGTTACTTTTACTTTTTATATTAATATATATATATAAAGACTATTTAATAATAATAATAATAATAATAATATATTTAATATTTTTTATATAAAAGGTTTTAGTTTTAGCTAAATTTACTTATTTTAATTTCTAATTAAGTTAGTTTATATATTATTTAATTATAGCTTAGATTAGTTAAAATAAGTTTACTAAAGCAAGCCTTAATAAGGTTATATATAGTTATTTTATTAAGATATTAATAAAAATAAAAAAAAGTTTTTATAAGTTTCTTATATCTAATTTATTATTTACTAAGTTATAGGTAAATTTAGCTAACTTAGCGCTTAGTCGCGCTTAGCGTTTTCTTAGATCTTTCTTATTATATTTCTTTTTATTTCTTTCCGCTATTACCCTAGTTAGGGGGCGGGAGCGTTATAGCTTTTAGCTAAGTTTTTAAGCTAATTACTAATATATAAATAACTTACTATTATTTATAAAATTATACTAAATCTAGGTATATTTATTTAAAAAACTCTTATAAATTATATATAAATTATATATAAATTATATATAAATTATATATAAATTATATATAAATTATATATAAATTATATATAAATTATATATAAATTGTATATAAATTATATATAAATTATATATAAAGTTTTATATATTATAAACTAGTTTTTATTATCTAGGTGCTTTTATACCTTTTTATATAACTTAGATAAAAGTAAAATAATCTTAGTATAAGTAGATTAATATAATAATTTAGCCTTAAAAAGGGTATATTCTTACCTTATAATATATTTTTAAAATGCTTTAATAGCTTCTAATATATTTTAATTAAGGAAAAATATACTTAATTCTTTTTATAATACTTTCTAAAAAGCTTAAAATTATACGCTAAAAAGATATTAAGCTGGAAATAAAAATTTATAGCTATAATAAGATATAAAAGAAATATTTATTAGTAAAATATTAAAATAGGAAAAAATATAATAAAATTAAAACTTAAGCTTTTTAATTATAGCTTTATTAATAATAAATTTAATATATATAATAGCATAACTTTTTACGAAAACGGGATAGGACCTGTTACTTAATCTTTCGCTTTTTACTATATATTTATTACCGAGAAGGAGTTAATAGCGCCCGCGGCGGCTTCGGCCGGGGCCTAAGGGGCAGGCAACGCGCTTATAGTTATAGATAGGGGTACGCGGGGATTAGGATAGTCCTTATAATACCCCTAGTCTAGCTAAAAATAATATAATAATAGCGTCGGAATAGGAGGAGAAGCGGAGTAAGTATAGGACCTTTACGATAGCGATATAAAGGAAGCTTATAATAAATTAGCCGCGGTAATACTTACCGTAGTATTTTCCGACGCTTAAAATATTATAATAACTTTTAAAGCTAAATTTTATAAGAAATTCGTAACCCTCTTAGATTAAAATATTACCTAACTTTTACCTAAGATTACTAAGTTAATTAAGAAAATAGTTACTTAAGCTATATAGAAGGTATTTTTATAAATTATTAACCTTAATATTAGTCTAACTTAGCTATTATAAGCTTTCGTAGCTATTACTAGTAATATAGTAATTAAACTTATTTTTAATTATTTTAATAAAGAAATTATTATATCTATAAAAGATATTATAATTAATATAAATATTTTATAACTAACCTTATAAGAAATTATATAAGCTACGAATATAGCTTTAAAATATAAGGCTATATTAGCTATAAGATAACTTTTTAATAGAGATATAATAGTTATATTTTATTTAGAATATAAGAAATAAGTAAGCTTAGTTAAGTAAATCCTTATTATTTTTAGTAAAAGGGCGGTTTATAGCTAGAAAACCTTTTTTATTATAGTAAAAGAAGTATAAGTAAGGGCCGCTTATAGCGACTAAGATATACTCTTAAAGTAAATTAAGAAATATAAAAAGGTTAATATCGCTTAAGTTTAAGCGCTTTAGCTTTATAGTAAAGGAGCTATATATACTTATATTATCTTAGGAATTACTAATATAATAGACGCTAATAAACTTATATAAAATAGCTTAATTATAGATATAAAAATCTTTTATATAAAAGTTTATAATAATATAATATAACCTTAATAATATTACTAATATTATTAATATAAATATATAGCGAAATATTACTAAGAGCAGGGTTAGAAAAAAATCACTTATAAGTAATTATATAAGTGATTTTTCGTGATTTTTTTTTTCCGTAATTTAAATCACTTATAAGTGATTTTTTTTATCCGTGATTTAAATCACGTAAAAAAAATTATATTATAAGTGATTTTTTTATAAAAATTATTTATAATTTTTTATGATTTTTTCTAAAAATAGATTTATATAATTTTTCTAATTAAGAATAATAAATAACGCTTATAAAAGCTAAGAAAATAAGAAACTACGAATTTTAAAGAAGAAATTAATATTATAAAGTAAGAAAAAGTATAGTAAAAAAACTATAAAATAAATAAATAAATAAATAAAAAACTTTTATAAGTTAATTAGTAAGCTATAAGTATAATATAGTTTTTCTTAGTTTTTTAATATTTTTTTCTTAATTTTAAAAAATTATATAAAAAGATATAAGAATATTAGTAAATTTCCCTTATATAAATTAATAGTATTATATAAAGCTTAAAAAAAGGTATAATAAGTTATATTCTATATATAATAAAATAGGCCTTATCTAATCTATATTTATTATTTTATTATATTTTTAAATATTTATATAATATTTTTAAAAAAATACTTAAAACTCCTACCTTATACTAAACTCTTAGAATACTAATATTTAAATTAACTTATAAATATAAAAGATAAAAATATAAAATAAATTATATAAAGAATTTTATTATAAAGAGAATATTATATAAAAATCTTAATATTATAGTTATTTTAATAAGCTAGAAATAAAATAAAACGGTTTTTTTCTACTTTTTAAGAAACTAAGTTTCTTTTCTCTTTATAAAATCTTAATAAAACTTTATATAAAAAGTAATAATTTTATTATCTCGCTAATTAATAAGCTTATAAATAAGAAAAAATAAGAAAAAAATACTATATTATTTTTTTATTATAAAAACTTAAAAAAAATATTTTAATTATTTTTTATAATATTATTTTTAATTATTTAAAAAAGTATACTTTTATAAAAATATTATAATTAATTATAATTCTTTTATTATTATAAGAATCTTAAGTTTTAAAAATACTTATAACTTATTTAAATAATTCTATCTTTTTAATATTTTTTAAAATTATTTTATTTATTTTTTTAAAAAAAAATAAAAATATTATATTTTAAGTATTATAAGTATTTATTTAGGAAAATAAGCCTTTTTAATTATTTTAAGTACTTTATAATTATCTATATTTTATAAAAATTTATATATAAAATCTTTAAAAAGTTATAAGTTAGGAAAAAGTAAGCCTTTCTATTTTAAGTAAATAGGGCGTTTTTTCTACTTATTTCTAAAAAGGAAGAGTATAAAACCCCGCACTAGCTTTTAGAAATACTAGGAAATATACTTTTGCTAACGTTACTACCTTCCACTATTATAAAAAAATAACTAAGGTATTTATAAAAATCCCGAAAATACTAAGTAATACTAGAATTTTCCGCGCTTCCTAGCTACTTACCTTATATACCGAATTTTTTACGTTCTAGTAATAGAAAATATAGTCTTTTTCTTCTTTACTTATATATAATAAAATATTAGTAATAAATTAAGAAAAAATATATTTTAAAATTCTATAATAGTTATTCGCTAATTTTACTCTTAGAAATATTTTTAATTTATTTTTATATAGCTTTTTAAAGCCTTAATAATTAATATATATATTTATTTTTTTCTTTTATTTTAAAAAAATTATATTATTATAAGGTTTTCCTAATTAAGAACTATTTTAAGCTTTATAAGCTATCTTTTTATTTTTATCTATTTTTACTTAAATTATTTTCTCTCTATTTAAATTTATATAAAATCTTTTCTTTAATAGATTTATTATATACTTAGGAAAATAAGCCTTTTTAATTAATTTAAGCACCTTTTAATTATCTATTTCTTATAAAAAATTATATATAGATTCTTTAAAAGGTTATAAATTATAAAAAAGTAGGCCTTTCTATTTTAAGTAAGTAGGGCGTTTTTTCTACCTCTTTCTAGGAGGGAAGAGTATAAAACCCCGTATTAGCTTATAATATTTTAGAAATATTAGGAAATATACTTTTGCTAACGTTACTACTTTCTACCGCTATAAAAAAATAACTAAGGTACTTATAGAAAGTCCCGAAAATACTAAGAAATACTAGAATTTTCCGCGCTTCCTAGCTACCTACCCTATATACCGAATTTCCTACGCTTTAGTAGCATAAAGTATAGGAATTCCCCTTTTAACTTTCTCTTTTTTTTCTTTTTCCTTTTTTTAATAATTTCTACTTCGTTTCTTATCTAAATTCGATAAAAAAAGCACTATTCGTAACCTCTTCTTTTTCTCTTTTTAATTCTACTAATCATAGAACTCTCTTTATTATATCTGCCTTATATACGCCTACCGAAGCCTCTGCTTCCCCTACTTCTAAGTTTTCGGAAGGTCTTAAAGTTATAGAGGCTAGGCCCTTTAGGGCCGGGCCTAGTGCCTCTTCGTTTTTTAAACGTTCTTCGTAGCCTACTTTAGGCGTTAATTCTTAAGCTTTATTTATTACCGAAAAAGAAGAAAAAGGTAAAAAAAGTAGTAAAAAATAGTAAAAATAGTAAAAAAAAAATACTAATAAATTTATAGCAAAAAAACAGGAAAAAGGAAAAAACCTAGAAAAAAATACGCTTCAAACTGATTTTTCTATATCGAAATATAATAAGGAAGACTTTAAGTTAAAGCCGGATTTAAGCCTTAAGCCTTATATCTTTTACTATAAGCTTTTTACGAGGAAGCTTTTACTTATTAATTTATAATAATAGCGCCGAGTCTTATATATTTATACTACGTAAGTATATTTATTTTTTTTTATTTTTTTCTCTTTATTAACTATTTATTATAGCTATAATAAGGCCTTCGAATATATAATCGATTAGAAAATTTATATAAACTTAGGAAGGTATTACGAACGCTGCTACGAAGGTATAGCTTTTAGCAAAGAAAGTAAAAAATAAGGAAAAAAGAGAAGTAAGTTTTTATTTATTTATTTATTTAATTATTTATTACTAATATTTTACTTTATTTAGAGCCTTAAGGAGAGAAACCTAACTTCTTCGAGGAATTTTAAGCTAAAAAATAGCGTTTAGAGTTTAATTCGACTAAGGCTTATAAGAGGATTTTATCCTTTTTAATTAGTAATAATATCTCTTTTAACGCTATTAGCTTAGCCTCTTTTTTAGAGCTTTTAAGCTTTTATAACCCGTAAGTTCTTTATTTTTCTTTATTTTATTTACTTCTTTTTAACTCTTTTTAACTATTTTTAACCTTTTTTAACCCTTTTTAACCTTTTTTTAACTTATATTACTAATTTCTTTACTAAGGCCTATCCTAAAATTTATTTAGTAAAGCTTAAAAAGCTTTTAAATAACGAATTCGAAGAAAAGCTTAATTTGCTTAATAGTAAATTAAATAAGTATATCGAAAACCTTAGGGTTTTTAACTTTATATTCGATATCTAGACCTCGAACGCTTAAGTAGCGTATATAGGGATTATTTTAATATATATTTCCTTAAATTTTACGTTAAACTATTACCTTACTAGTAAGTTTATTTATTATTTTTTTTCCTTCTTTTAAACTATTTTATTAATTAAAAAAATAGGCTTTTACGAATTATCCGAACGCTATATAAGCGTTTATATCCTTTAGGAAGCTTTTCTTACTTTAAGCCTTTATCCGGCTTTAAATTATTTAATAATTTTTAAGTAAGTTATTTTATTATTATTTATTACCTTTAGGCTCTTAGCCTAGCTTTTATAAGGCTTTTTAACTAATATTTTAATAGCTTTATAAGGGATAACGCGGGCAATAATAATACCTTTATAGCCTCTTATAAAGAGGCTTATTTAAGCCTTTTTTCGAAAAGTTTTAAGGGAGATTTGCGCTATATAGCGTATATTATTAACCTTATAGTATAAGATATGCTAAAAGCCTTCCTTTCTTCGGCCTTAAATAACGCTATTTTATCTAACTATATTAATTTAGAAATAATAGCTTTAGAAACGGATAATGTGGAAATATAGATAAAGGATACGAATTTTTCTAGTAAGTCTTTTTTCTTTATTTATTTATTTATTTAACTAATTTTTTTTAGCACTTTTTAACCGGCTTCGACGTATTATTACTATTTTAAAATATAATATAAAGCCGAAAAAACTCTTTAAAAAAGGGCTTAAAAGAGCAAAAAACCAGGGCACTATTCTTTCGGATTTAAATAAGAAAAAAATTCCTTTAGGTAAGTATTATTTTTTATTAATAATATTATTTTAACTAATATTTTTTAGATAATACTACGCGCTAGAATTTAACCTTCTATATACTAAGTATAGCGCTTTAGCTTAAGCCGGCAATTCTTTATACTATAAATAATATAGCAAATAAAGAATTAAAAAAAAACGCTATAAATAACGCTAAATAGGAGACCCTAACCGACCTAAAACGACTTTTTAAGATTTTTTTAAAGCCTTCTATAAGGCTTTAAGGATAACTTTACGTTACGGCTTCGGAAGCTTTACTTTATATTTATATAATTTATAAAAAGCTAAATTCCTTAGCTATAGACTACGAAATTAAGGCTTAATATACGAATTTAGCCCCGGGACTAGTAAGTCTTTTTTTATATTTTTATTTATTATTTTTACTAATTATTTTCTTAGTTAAACTATTATAACCTCTTTCTTTTAAGTATTTTATAAGGGAAAAATAAGCTAGAAAAATATTTTCCTAAAAAACTAAACTATACTAATTATAAGGGTTACTTATTATACTTATTTAGTATAATCCTCGACCCGAGACTTAAACTTAACTACTTTTAGGAAAATTAGCTTTTAGCCTTTTATTCCGGCTTTAAAAAGGACGTTTTAGATTAGTTTAAAGCCGAGTATTTTAAGTAAGTTATTTTTTCCTTTATTTATTTTTCTTTTATTTATTTTTCCTTTATTTATTTTTACTAATATTATTTTAGGATAAAAGAAGAAATAACTTAGAAAAATACTACTTCTTCTAAGGCCCCTAGCCCGGCTAATTCTAACTTTTCCGATAACTTTTTTATTAATTTAGATAAAGAAAATAGCCCGGAAGAGTTTATTTTTTACTTTTCAGAGCTATATATTAAGGAAAAGGTAAGTATTAATTTTTTTTTAATTTTTTCCTTTTTTATTTAACTTACTAATTATTTTTAGGATAATATTCTTAA
>PDHQ01000497.1:0-19179 GCA_003339415.1 Ophiocordyceps camponoti-saundersi (nom. inval.)
TATTTTTTAATATTTTTTAATATTTTTTAATATTTTTTAATATTTTTTAATATTTTTTAATATTTTTTAATATTTTTTAATATTTTTTAATATTTTTTAATATTTTTTAATATTTTTTAATATTTTTATAATATAATACTAATTATATACTATTTTTCCTTATATTTTATATATTATAAATAAAGAAAGAATATTAGCTATAATAAGAAGGCTAAGTAAAGCTTATTTATTATAAACTACTTATAATATATACTTAAAGATAAGTATAAACTATTCGTAATATAATTAACTTTATTATTATTCTTAATATTTTAAACGCTTTTATTTTTATAAAATATATTATATTTAAAGCTATAAACTATATCTCTTATACTATTTATAGTAAAATTATCTATATTCGCTCTTATATTATCGCTATAACTTATATATCTAAATAATAAAGATAATAAGATATTTTTTTTTATTTTATTTTTTTAGTTTATATATTATATTATATTTTTCTTATTCTTATTTTCTTTTCTTAATATTAAAATACTTTTTACTATAATATATATTCTTTTATATATATCTAATATATATTATAATTCTTTTTTATTATTCTTATCTTATTCTTTTATTTTTTTTACCTTATATAAATTAATTTAGTTTTTTATATATAAATCCTTAATAATATTTCTTAATCTATAATTAAATATAGTTATTAGAGTTAATTTCGAAAAGCTTTTAAATATAATAATAGTTTTTAAAATAATATAAATAGTTAATAAGGCTATTAGAATTCTTTTTAAGCTTAGGGAGTTAATATAAGATATATAATAATACTCTTATAAATCGCTTAACTTTTTATAATATTTTACTAAGATTTCCCCTTTTAAGATTTTACTTAGATTTCCCTTAGAAATTTTATTACTTTTACGCTAAAAAAATTATTAAAATTTCTTATTAAGATTTTTTTATAATAATTTTTAAGATTTTACTAAGATTTCTTATTAGATTTAATATTAAAAGATATTTTTAAAAATATCTAAATTTTACTAGAAAATCCCCGTATTTTAGAAAATTACCGTATATTAGGAAATCTCTATTTTACTAATATATATAGAAATTACTATAAAATCCCCTTAGGTAAATATTTTTAAAATTATATTAGGAAATCTTTCTTAAGCTCCTAGCTATATAATTAGCTTAGTATTCCTTTAAGTAATAATTTATATTTTTTTTTAGTTATTATTTTAATTTTTAAAAGACTTTTACTTATATTTATACCTTTTATAATAGCTATTTTATAATCTTATAATTAGTAGCTAGCTTATCTCCCTCTCTTATATATTATATTTAGTAGCTAGCTTAGTATATATACTTATTAGAAGATTATATATATAAGCGTATATTATTTTATTATATTTAAAAAGGTATTTTATAATATAGATATCTTAGTTAATTTTATATTTACTAATTAACTTAATAGAAAAAAAATCTATATTAATAGCGAAGGAATATGCTTTTAATAATAAGGCTGCACTATTTACTACCTTTTTTAGATAGGAGGCGTTGCTAATATTATAGGCGCTAAGGCTTTAAAGCCTCTTATAATAGCTACCTTACTTATTAAGGAAAAGGAAGTTAATTACGCTATAATATATCGACGCCTTAGCTATATAAGTAAAGATAAGGTCCTTAAGGCTTACCGTAAATCTAGCCTCACGATTAAGAAAAATACTTTCGAATTGTTTTACTACTAAGCGTGCTAACTAGGGAAGGCAGATACTATAATTAGTAAAGACCTAGCTATTTCCCTTATAAGCTTTCTATAATATATATTTTAAGATTTTATCTAGCACTCGCTATTAGCTTATAAAAGATATTAATATATATTTTATAATATCGATACCTTTACTAACTATTATTAGGTTTTTTTACTAAAACTTATAATAAAGCCTTAGAAAGGCTTAAGGCGTGGAAACGTAATATTAACGCTATAATAGACGGTTATAAGGTTTAAGTTATAGGCTTTAATAACGCTTTTAAGTTTATATAATAAAAGATTAAAGCTTAGGCTGCTAATAACGGCTTTATTTTACGCTTCTATGCCCCTTATACCCCTGCTTAGAATAGTAAAGCTAAACGCGCTAGCTATATGTTAATAAAGGCCGCGAGAGCTATATATATCGAAATATAACTGCCTAAGAAGCTATAGCCGTTTTTTATTAATTTAAGCGCTTATATATAGAATATATTACTATTATTAATTAACTTGAAAAATTAGAGCCTGATCGAGATAATAATAGCCGCGATCCGCGTGCCTTATAAATATTCGATTAAATATATATAATTTTAAAGATATAAGGTATATATTATTATCCCTCCTTAATACTATATTTAGAGCGCTAAAATAGCTACTTACGCTAAGGAAAGCTATCTTATTAATATAGAAGGTTTTTATAGCTATATTTATAAAATCTATCTACCTAATAAAGATAAGATTATTAAGGCTTAAGATATTAGATTTTAGAACCTAGCTAATTCGAAGCTTAATTAAATAGTTAAATATATTACTATACCTAAGATCGAAGAAGATTAGAAAGAATAGCTTAACGAGGATAAATTCTTTAAATTCGGGCCTTATAAGATTAATTATAATAATAATAATAAAAATTATAATTATCCCGGCAATTAGGGCTTAAATAAGCTTGCTAAAAACTAGTAGGCGAATAATATACTTAATTTAAGTAATAAGACCGTAAGCTTTTCTTAATCTGAAAAACTTACTACGCCTTTAAATATAATATAATTCCTTACGCTTAATTAAACGCCTTACGGCCGATTTAATAATTTAGCTAATTAAGAAGCCCCTCTATAAGCTAAGCGAAGAAATAAGATTATAATATTCGTAACTAATTATAAGACCTAATTAGCGATAGTAGCTATAGCGAATTTAGCTACTAACGCTATTTTTAGAGATATCGACGAAGAAAAGGCAGAGATTCCTAACTTTATTTTTCTAATTAACGCTATATTTAACATTTTAATACTATTAACGCTTAAAAGCTAGTAAGATATCCGTAAGCGACCCGATTATTTCTCTTACTAGCGCTTAGTAATAAATACGGAGATTAAAGCCTTATATAATAGGTAGACTTAAGATCTTATTAATTAACTTATTAGTAAGTAAGTTCTATATCGTAAATAGGTATTTATAATAAAAACCCCTTAAGATAAACTTATAATTATAAAAATATATTAATATATATATAGGGATAAAGAAAAGACTTTATATTCTATTTAAAACCTCTATACCGCTATAATATACCTTTTTTCTATATAAGTATTCTTATTAATCGTAGCCTTATAAGATCTTAAGTAGTAATAATTTAATATTATTAACGCGTTTATTAACGCCCCTTATTAGGAGGAGTTTTTCGTTAATTAGCTATATTTATTTAAAAATAGTATGAATTAAGTATATAAGCTTAATTAAGCCTTATATAGCCTTAAGTTATCTCCCGTAATATAATTTACATATGCGAGTAAAGCTTTTAAACGCTATAAAGAATAGTAATTTAAATTAGATTTTTATCTTTATACCTATCTAAAGGGATTTATTATACTCTTTCATATTAACGATATTATTATTATAGCCCTAACTAACGCCTTTATAGATAAAGGTAAGGGTATTTTAAAGGAATTATAAGATTTACGTAACTTAAGTAAACTTATTACTTTCTTAAGCTTATAATTTTATAAAAATTATATTACGTATATAATCTATATATATTAAGAGAAATATATTATTAAAAAAATTAAATTATTTAGCAAAAGCGTTACGAACGCTATATAAACGCCTTAGCTGCCTAAAGTTAAAATACCTACTAATTAAAAAATATAGCCGCTTATAATACTTTAAAAAAAGTAGCTAAAAAGGATAGGTAATATAAATTATCTTTTAAATAATATAAGGCTTAACTTAGCTTTTACGAATAGTAAGTTATATAAAGGTAACCTTAATCTAACCGCTTTATACCTTCTTATATAGAAATATTTAATATAATACCTTTAAGGTATAAAAAGCCTAAGCTTTACGCTTAGAGGTACTTATAGCTTTTAAAATTTAAAGCTTTATATCTTTATAAATACTTCCTTTATAGATAATTTATATATAAGATATTTTATAGCTAGATATACTATTTTCGTTAGTATATGCTTTATATATTAAAAATCGAAATAGTAAACGCTTATAACGCTGTTATTAATAAAGGCTAAATTTATTAATTTAACGCTTATAAGTATAAGCTTAATTTAGATAAATAAGATTCTTAAAAACTTAAAGCTATTATAGTAATAGGCGCTTATAATTATATTTACTAATAGCTTTAACGCTAAAGCTATCGCCTTTAATAAGTTTAAAGTAGCCTAAATAAAGTATATTAATATATAATATAAATAGGTTATTAATTGCGTAGAAAAGCGATTCTTTATAATCTAATATATTAGCATAGCTAATATAGCTATAAATAGCCTTACTAAGCCTTTATAATATGTTTAATACGCTAAATTCGTTTATATATTATATTTATTAAACTTAAAAATTATAATCTTGCCCTTTAAAGCTAAGAATATAAAGGGTAGCCCTTATACGCTATTAAATAAGCTTAGGGCGCCTGATAATAAAGCTTATAATACCTTTATACTGCCTAATAATAAAGGCACTAATATTAAACAAGCTAATTAATTAAATTAAAAAACTAATAAATAATATAATATAAGACTTCTATTTCTAAGAGATTCTATACTTAAAAGGGGGATCTTAAAAAAGAGGAGTAATTAGCGTCACGCTATAGCTATTAATTAAAAGGGAATAGATAAAGTATATTATAATTAAGCCCTTAATATAGAGGCTTGCGATTATTAACTTTACTATTAGCTTAGCTTTATGCCGCTACTAATCTTACGATATACGCTTTTTAATACGCCTTTAAGTAATTATTCCTACTTTAAAAGTATTAATAATAGGCGCTTATAAGCCCCTTACTATTAAATATATTAACTTATATAATTTTAGCGGTATTTTCCTTACTAAGCGATATAAATAATAATACCTCTTTTTATATAATAATAATAATTTATATACTAATATACTTTATATAGCTTAAAACTATCTTATATATATTCTAAAAGGGGGAAAAACTAAAAGACCTAAAATAAAACCCTTCCCTTAAGCGTTACCTTAGCTTTAAATTAAACCCCGCTTATACCTAGTATTTTATATATTTAATAAGTTAAGTATTAACTAATAATTTAGAAGCTAATATTTCCCTTAAAATAGACTCCGCGGTAATAAAAATACGCGTAAACTAGGTTTAGTATAAAGTCTATATAGCTTACTTATCCTCTTAGCTATTATTATCGCTATAAATTAAATCTCTATATTCGATTAAAGCGGCCTTAATAATTTAATTTATTAAAGCTTTATTAGTATAGCTTAAGTATATATAAAAGTTTTACTATCTTATAATAGATTTTATAATAGCTAATTTTAAAAAATAGCTAAATTATTATAGCGGAGCTATAGATAAGTATAGAGTTAAAGTTAAAAAAAGGGGTATTATTATATTCGCTTTCTAACATTTTTACCTTAGCTATTACTAATTTCTAGCTAGCGCTAGAGGGGGAGGAGGGATAATATATATAAAGCTTTAGTTTATAAATTTTTAAAATTAAGTAATATATATATCTTTCGCCTAGTCCTATATTACTTTTATTTTAAAATAAAGTTAACTTTACTTAAAATAAAATTTCTAATAAAAAAAGTAATAATATAATTTTTTCTTATAAGCTAGAAAGTAAGTAAACTTACTTTTTATATATAAGGCGGTAAAATACTTATTATATTATAGTATTACTATATAATATTTAGTAATATATTTAAGTTAATAATATTTAAAATATTATTAAAATTAGATTTCTAATATATATAATTTAATATTAAAAATCTTCGCTTATATTATTATACTTTTATTATAAATTTAATTTATATTTATTATATTATTAATAATATTTACTTTCTAATTTTTATATATTTTATAAACTCCGCGCTTATAATAATATAAATATAAACTTCTTATTTTTATATTATAAGCAGAATCCGCTTCCTTTATTACTTTATAGTAATAGCTAGCTATACTTAAAGTAACTCTTAAGGGAGGGTAATATTATATAAGTTAATCGTAACTATAAAAATTTTTTACTTAAAATATAGCTTTATTTTAAATTATAATAATCTTAAACTTAAAAATTTACTATATTTATTACCTTATTAGAAGCTAAAGTAAATATTAATAAGATTATTTTAGGAGATATTTTTATTTTTATATAAGTAATTATTAAATAAGTAGCGGAGTCTAAAAAGATCTAGGGAGGTGCCCCCTTTACTTTAACTTTATTAGTTAGTAATATCTTCTTAGCTATTATAGCCGCGGTTTCCTCTTTTTTTATAGCTTTTTAAGAAGCGGAACTTTTTTAATATAAGCTATAATTATAGCTAAAGCGTTAAAAAAAACTATTAAAAAATAAGTTTCTATGTAATATAAATAATAGCTTATAATTTATTTTAACTTTATAGCTATTTTATTTTAAATTTAAAGCTTTAAGGTAATTATAATAAATATTAATTATAGATTTTATAAGTAAGGCTAAGCTTTTATAATAAAGAAATTACTTAGCGGTAATATTATAATAATATTCTAAAATACTATTTATAAGCTTTAGTTTAATTTAAGGTAGCTTTATATTACTTTTAGAGAAAAAGTATATTTAATTAGTAAAAGTTATATTTTTATAATAAAAAAAATACTAACGCGGGCCTTATAATAAGGCGGTAAGGAAGCTTTTTAGAAAAAGATTAAATTATTAAATAAAATCTTAGTAATATAATTATATATAAAAAAATATTATTCTAAAATTTAATAAAGTTTTTTAATAATTATTATTAATAGCGTAGCGAATATAAACTAAATTTATAATAAAAATATAATAATATAAGCGGAGATTTTTAACGCTAAATTATATATATTAAAAATCTAACCTTAATAATATTTTAAATATTACTAACTTAAATATATAGCTAAATATTATATAATAAAGTTATAATATAATAAGTATTTTACCGCTTTATATATAAAAAGTAAGTTTACTTACTTTATAGCTTATAAGAAAAGATTATATTATTACCTTTTTTATTAAAAATTTTACTTTAAATAAAATTAACTTTATTTTAAAATAAGAATAGTATAAAACTAGGCGAAGAATATATATATTACTTAATTTTAAAAATTTACGGACTAGAATTTTATATATAATACCCCTCCTTCTCCCTTTTTAGCGCTAACTAGAAACTAATAATAGCTAAAGCGGAAACGCTAAAAAGTGAATATAATAATACCTTCTCTTTTAACTTTAACTTTATACTTATTTATAGCTCCGCTATAATAATTTAGCCGTTTTTTAAAATTAGCTATTATAAGGTTTATTATAAGATAATAAAACTTTTATATATTCTTAAGCTATGCTAATAAAGCCTTAATAAATTAAATTATTAAAGTTACCTTAATTAAATATAAGGATTTAGTTTATAATAATAATAATAGCTAAAAAGATAAGTAAGCTATATAAACTCTATATTAAACTTAGTTTATATATACTCTTATTACCGTAAAGTCTGCTTTAGGGGAAATATTAGTTTTTAAATTATTAATTAATACTTAACTTATTAAATATATAAAATACTAAATATAGGCGGGGTTTAACTTAAAGCTAAAGTAACGCTTAAAGGGAGGGTTTTACTCTAAGTTTTTTAGTTTTTCCCCCTCTTAAAATATATATAAGATAATTCTAAGCTATATAAGGTATATTAATATATAAATTATTATTATTATATTACTAATAATAATTATTAAAGAACTCTGCTAAGTTTTAAAATAATATTTTTTATATATAATTATATTATTAAAACTTTATTTAATAACTTAATCTTTTTCTAAAAAGCTTCCTTACCGCCTTATTAAAAAGCTTATATTAGTACTTTTTTATAATAAAAGTATAACTTTTATTAGTTAAGCATACTTTTTTTTAAAAATAATATAAAGCTACCTTAAATCGGACTAAAGCTTATAAATAATATCTTAAAATATTATTATAATATCGTTACTAAGTAATTTCCTTATTATAAAAGCTTAGCCTTACTTATAAAGTTTATAATTAATACTTATTATAATTACCTTAAGGCCTTAAACTTAAAATAAAATAGCTATAAAGTTAGAATAAATTATAAGCTATCGCTTATATTACTTAAAAACTTACTTTTTAATAGTTTTTTTTAGCACTTTAGCTATAATTATAGCTTATATTAAAAAAGTTTTATTTCCCTTAAAGCTATAAAAAAGAGAAGAAATTATAGCTATAATAGCTAAGAAGATATTACTAACTAATAAAGTTAAAGTAAAGGGGGCACCTTCCTAAACCCTTTTAAACTTTATTACTTATTTAATAATTACTTATATAAAGATAAAAATATCTCCTAAAATAATCTTATTAATATTTACTTTAGCTTTTAATAAGGTAATAAGTATAGTAAATTTTTAAGTTTAAGATTACTATAACTTAAAGTAAAGCTATATTTTAAGTAAAAAATTTTCACGGTTATAATTAACTTATATAATATTACCCTCCCCCTTAGAGTTATTCCGGGCGTAGCTAGCTATTACTATAAAGTAATAAAGGGAGCGAAGTCTGCTTATAATATAAAAATAAGAAATCTATATCTAAGTTACTATAAGCGCGGAATTTATAAAATATATAAAAGTTAAGTATTAATATATAAAACTCTTAACTCTCTTTATATATATATACCGCTATAAAGCTTATAGCTTATTTTTAACTCTTAGCTTAAAGAGGAATTTTTTATTAAATTAAGCCTTTTAATACTTTTTATATAAGCGTTTTTAAACCCTTTTAATAGCTTAAATAAGCCTTTTTAAGGCCTTTTAAGATAGATTAAAAAGGCTTATTTTTACTATTTTTTACTATTTCCTATATTAATTAACTAATTTAAAACAGAATAACCTTATCTAAAACTTAATTTAATCTCTTTAATCTTATTTTTTATTATACTTTTAAGCTATTTAAGCCCTTTACTAGCTTTTTAAAAAAAGCTTAAAAATGCTATTTTTACTATTTTATTATTTTCCGCGCTTTATAGTATAAGATAACTATTTTCCGCTCGTTTAAGCGGGCTTAAAAAGGGGTGTTAAGAGGGTTCACATAACTAGCCCCGCTAAACCTTACTTATAAGTATATAACCTAGCTTAGCTATTTTAGCCTAAGCTTAATATATATATATTATATATATATTAGTATACTTACTTAATAGCTTATATCTACCTTATATTATTATAAGTTATAGTATATATTAAGGCACGTAAGTTATCTAAATACTTAGCTATATTATATTTTAGCGAAGTAAGCTAATAATACTCCTTTTATATTAATTTAATATAGCTAATATATAAACCTAACTAAGCTTAAGCCCTAAGTAAGTTATAGCTTAAATTATAAAGTATATTATATAATACCGCCCTTAAAGCTAAGTAAGCTAAAGAATAACTATTATAATATTATTTCTTAGTATTTAAGCTATTAAAGCTGCCTTTATTTCCTAATATAGCTAAAATTAGCTAATATATAAATTATTAATATTTATTCGCTTATAGTCTTTTTATAAAGCTATTTATAATTATATTTTCTAAACTTATTTATTATAAATTAAAGAAGCTTATCTAATATATTTAAATAATCTATTTATATTATAAATTAAAATATTTTATATATACTTTATTAAGCGGGTTAATTATAGCTAACCTTGCGTTTTAGCTATTAGTATTATAAGAGGCCTTTTTTTATTTCTAGTTAGCGTTTAAAATAATATTAGAAAACTAGATTATTATAAGCTTAGTAAGCGTAAGGGCTATAAATTTAGCCTTTATATTACTAATTATAATAATAATTTAACGCTTTAAACGCTATATAATAAGGTCGCTAGTAAGGAAAATAATAAACTTAGCTATTAAAGCGTAAGTTACCTAATTATTTATAAATAATATATTAAAGTATATATAAAGCTAAAAATCCTTATTATATATTATTTTACTATATATAATATTAAAAGATAGCGTATTTAATATACGCTTATATATATAATCTACTAATAGTTATATATACTAAACTAGCTACTAGATATAATATATAGGAAAGGGAGACGGGCTAGCTACTAATCGTAAGATTATAGAATAGCTACTATAAAAGGTATAAGTATAAGTAAAAATCTTTTAAAAATTAAAATAGTAACTATAAAAAAATTTAAATTACTACCTAAAGGAATACTAAGCTAATTATATAGCTAGGAGCTTAAGGAAGATTTCCTAATATAATCTTAAAAGTATTTACCTAAGGGGATTTTACGGTAATTTCCGAGTATATTAGTAAAATAGAGATTTCCTAATACGCGGTAATTTCCTAATATATAAGGATTTCCTAGTAAAATCCGGAGATTTCTAAAAGTATATTTTAATATTAGATCTTACTAGAAATCTTAGTAAAATCCTAAAAGTTATTAGAGAGAAATCCTAAAAGGAAATCCTAATAATTTCCTAAGCGTAAAGGTAATAAAGTTTCTAGGGGAAATCCGAGTAAAATCCTAAGGCGGGAAATCCTAGGAAATCTTAGGGAAATATTATAAGAGGTTAGGCGATTTATAGGGGTATTACACGTCCCGTATTAACTCCCCGGGCTAGAAAAAAATACTAATAGCCTTATTAACTCCCTATTTTACTTTAGAAACTATTATTATACTCGAAGGCTTTTTTTATATTAACTCTAATAACTATATCTATTCGTAAATTAAGAAATATTATCGGGGATTTATATATAAAGAACTAAATTAATTTATATAAGGTAGGAAAGAAATAAAAGAATAAGATAAGAATAATAAAGGAGAATTATAATATATATTAAATATATATAGAAGAATATATATTACGATAAAGGGTATTATAATATAACGAAAGAAAAATAGGAATAATAGTAACGTAACGTAATATATAAATTAAAAGAATAGAATAAAGGAAAATATCTTACTATCTTTATTATATAGATTAGCGCTTATAATAATATAAGAGCAAATATAGATAATCTTACCGTAACTAGCGTAAGAGATATAGTTTATAGCTTTAAATATAATATACTTTACGAAGATAGAGGCGTTTAAGATATTATAAATAATAATAAGGTTAACTATATTATAAATAGTTATACTTATCTTTAAGCATATATTATAAGCAGTTTATAGCAAATAGGCTTTATATAGCCTTCTTATTATAGCTAATATTCTTTCTCTATTTATAGCGTATAGAGTATAGGATAAATAGTATATAACTAGTACTATATCGTAAAAATATTAAAAAACGATACTAAAAGTATATTAATTTATAGGGTTCTTACCTAAGCTTAGTAAATATAATTATTATTACTTATTAATAGTTAAATAACTTAGAGATTTATTACTTATTAATAGTTAAATAGATATAAAGACTATTACGTATAAATAGTTAAACGGTATAATATATACTTTTAATATAAAGCGCGTTATTAACGTATTTCTTTACTATAGTTCGTGCTAATATTATATAGAGAGCTAAGGAATACCTTAGTCTATTATTATATTAACGAAAAGGTCCGCGTTAATAAGTTTAATAATTATAATATATTTAGCATTATTAGAGGGTTTAACTAAGCTACTTATTTAACTATATAGCTTTTTAGAGATATTATTAAAAGCTATCTTAATTAAATTTAGGATATTAAAAGTAGAATATTATTAAAATTTAAGGTTATTTTATTTCTAATAATATCGCTCTAAGCTAATAAAAGTATATAATTAATAATAATAGCTAATAATAACGTAACGATATTTTCGCTAAATAGATATATTTATTTTCTTATATAAATATATAAGTTCTAATAGTTTCTTTTATAAAATTTTAGAATTTTCCTTAAATTATTAAGCGCGGATTTTTTATTAATAAATATAGTAACCTTATTAATATTAAGCGATATATTCTTAAAAGCGGGAGTATTAAGTAAAATAGGTATAAGAATAGGGAAATTAATAACCTATTCGTTGCTAATACTAAATATTTTCGCTATATAACTTAAGCTAAGGGAAATATTATATTTAGTAAGGTACTTATTAAAGTATATTACCTAAATTAAGGCGATATTTATATCTTAGAATACTAAAGCTTACTTATTATAATATATTACGAAGAAAATAAGCGATTATTTAATAACTTAAACTAGATTATTATAATAAGTTATTAAAAAATTATTATTAGCCTCCTTAATATTTTTAGCTTTTAGAATTTCTTAAAATTAAATAGTAGTTTTAGAAATAGTTACGGGAGTTACGGGTTACTAAAAGGCGGAATAAGTTTACTTATTAGGGGTTTTAAGGACGCTTTATTAAGTAAGAGGAGGAGGAGTAATAAATCGCCTTACTAGGGATTTCCTAAAAATAGGAGTAGCTCTCTTAACCTTAGTTTTTTTTTTATAGCTACTAATACTATTTATTCTATCTTTCTAAAATAATTAGTATATAAGATAATAGCTAGAATTTTTTTAATTTCTTCTAATTTTTCGAAGTCTTAGTAAACTTACCTGCTAACTAGGCCCTTAATATAATCTTTTATAACTTCTAATAGCGCGTACGCGCCGTAATAGTTTTTTCTAGGTTATTTAGATTATAGAAAGATATTCCTTTTAATATCGGTAAGGGAGTATAATAGCGTAAGATAGGCATAGCTTTTTAATAAAATAGCCGGTATTTTAAAGGTAAAGCTAATAGTAAAAGAAGATACCGCGGTAGTTTATTAAGTAAAATATCTAAGCGCTATAACTTTAGAAATTTTAAGTAAAGAGTAATTAGAGCTAGAGTATTCGTTATCTAAAAGTAATTATTTAGAATTATAATCCTTATTATTAAGGAGTTATTCTCCGTTAGCTTATCTTTTTACTTTCTTATTAATATAATAAATATAACTATTTAATTTACTAAAAGATAGATCGTAGCTTTTTACTAAAAATGCTTATTTCTAAGCGACGAATATTATATAGTTATTTAATTTCTAATTATTAAATTTATAAGTAAGTAATTTAAATAAATACTAAAGTTTAGTAAGGTTTCTAAATAGCTAAATAGCTTTCTTAAAGCTTTTAAATATAAGTGCTAGGAGAGTGCGAATTAGCTACTTATAAAATAGCTTATAATAGGTTCTATCGCGAGAATAATAAGAATTATTATAAGGCGGATCGATCTTAAGTATAAAAAAAAGGAAAAATAAGAAAAAAATAAATAGAATTAGAAAATAAAAAGGAATAATTATAAAAAAATAAATATAATATATTAGAAAAATATAATAAAAATAGGAAATATAAAGGGAGATAATAGAGGATAAATAAAAAAGAGAAAAGGTAAGAGAGAAAAGGTAGGAAAATAAAGGGAAATTTAATATAAATAGCAACGCGTTAAGTTTATTATTTCTTAGAGATTTTACGCGTTCGTTACTAGGTAACTTATTTACCTTATTCTAATAGCTGGTACTTTTTAAGAGTATTTATATATTTTTTCTTAGTAATATCTAGCTAGGCTTCTAACTTATCCTTTTCTTTCTCGAATTCTTTAATTATCTCCTTTTATTAAAAGTTCTTTTCGGCTACTTATTAATTATTATTATTCGGGTATCTTTTCTAATATACGAGATACTTTATTTAAGTAGCACCTTATCCTTTTTTAACTTTTCTCTTATCGAGGATTTATTCGATTTTATAGTTATTAATATTAAGCTTAAGGCTAAGTTATTCTCTTAAAGCGTTAGCTAGTTAAAGTTATATAACTAATATAATAAGATAAATATTTATAAAATTATTAAGATCTAGTTAATAAGCTAGATAGCCGATTTATTTAATTATATAAAAAGGCTTAGTTTACTATTTTAAAAGCTTCGCTACTTATCTATTAGGAATAAAATATTCTTTTTTAAGTTTTAGCTAAACCTAATCGCTAAGCTTAAACTTAAGCTTCCGATATTTTTTATTATAACGTTATTTTATCGTAGCTTAGTTATAGGTAATAAAGATAATTACCTTATCTTTTAATATTTCCTAAGATCTAAGAGAAGCTTAATCGCTTAGATAATAGAGATTATTATCTATCCGGAATCTAGTAAGTAACTTATTTAGCATAATCTTAATAACTAAGAAGAAGGAGTTATTAAGAGAAAATTAAAAAGCTAGTAGGGCGTTAATTTATCGCTTTATTAGGAAGTTAGCGGCGAAAAATCTAAAAGTAATTTCGATAATCTAGTTTTATTTTTTAAATAAATTATTAATTTATAAGTAGTATATAGTCGATATTAGAAATTTAGTACTAAAAGTAAATTATAAGGTTCTCTAAAGCTTAGATATAAATTTTAAATCCTAATTAGAGATAATTTATTTTAGGAGTCTTTAGGTATAATAAGTAAGCTTATAATATAGCTACTAAGCTTATTTTTTAGCGGTAAAGTAATTATATTTAAAAGTTAGAATATATATTTTTAAGAACTTATTAGTAACGGTAAGGAGGGTATTATAAAACTTTCCTATAAGTTTAAATTAAGGTAAGTTTTCCGAAAAGATTAAAAAGAGTCTAGTAATAAAGTTTATTATAATTATATAAAAGGGAATCGTAAGGAAATAAATCGAAACTATTTCCTTAAAAGGAGGCTATTTATTAGTTTAATTATATTTATAAATATTATATTTATTTACGAAATCGTTAATTTTTCTTTTTAGTTAAGGAATAATAAAATTAAAGAAAAGTTCGGCTTATATATATTTTTAACTAGTATAAAATTTACGAAAATAGTACTTAAAAATAATTTCTATAGCGTAGTTTTCGGGAATATAAAGTTATTATTAATTATCGATATTTTTAAAATATAATAAGCTATTTACTTAGATATAAGGTTTAAAATTAGTTAGTAACTTTTTAGTCTTTTTTTAGTTAGTCCGGACTAACTAACTAAAGTCCTTATTTTTAGGGACTAAAAAAAGTCCTAACTAACTAAAGTCCTTATAGTAACTAATTTTAGTTAGTTACTTTTAGTCTTTAATTAGTCACTAACTGACTAAAGACTAAAAAATTAGTTACTAGCGTGAATTTTTTTTTTATAGTTTTAAAAAAAACCTTATTAAAAGCGCTTCTAAATAGTACTTTTTTTATAATTTTAGCTATTTTACTTATTTTTTAATAAAAGGTTAAAAATAAGATTTTTTAAAAAATATTTTTTAAAAATATTACTTAGAAAAAAAAACCTTAATAGATTATATAATAGTAAGTAATAATTTAAAAAAATAAATAAGTATTATTATAGCTAAAAACTACTTTTTTATAATTTTATCTATTTTCTTATAATTATTATAAAAATATTAATAAAAAGAATATAATTATTTTAAGAATTTATTATAAGTATAAAATAAAGCTATTTTAAAAGCTTTTAAGATTTATATTATTTTTAATATTTTATTTTATAAAGCTATAAATTTTTTCTATTTTTAAATAAATTATAAAAAAAGATAATAAATATTTTACTTACTACCTTATACTAAGTATTAAAAATACTAATATTTATTTTAAAAGCTTAATTAATAATAATATTTATACGCTAATATACTTAATATAGCTTAGAACTATCTTATATATATTCTAAGAGTAGGAAAAACTAAAAAACTTAAAGTAAAACCCTCCCCTTAAGCGTTACCTTAGTTTTAGGCTAAACTAAGTCCGCACTTAGTACTTTATACCTTAAATAAGTCCGGTAATAATAAGTAATTAGGAAGCTAATATTTCCTCTAAAACGGAGTCCGCGGTAATAAAAGTACGCGTAATCTAAGTTTAGTATAAAGTCTATATAGCTACTTATTTTCCTAAGCGTTATTATTATTATAAACTAAATCTTTACGTTTAATTATAATATTTTAAATAATTTATTTAATTAAAGCTTTATTAATATAATTAAGGAATATATAAAAATTTTATTAGCTTATAATAAACCTTATAATAGCTAATTTTAAAAAGTAGCTTAACTATTATAATAAAGCTATAGATAAGTTTAAAAAGGGGGTTAAAAGCGGAGCTATTATATTCGCTTTCTAGCGTTTCCGCCTTAATTATTATTAGATTCTAATTAGCGCTAAAAAGGGTAAAAAGGCGGTATATATAAAGTTCTAATTTATAAATCTCTAAGGTTAGGAAATATAAGTATCTTTCGCTTAGTCTTACGCTACTCTTATCTTAAGGTAAAGTTAACTTTACTTAAAATAAGTTCCTTAATAAAAAGGGTAATAGTATAATCTTTTTCTATACGCTATAAGGTAAGCTAATTTACCCTTTATATATAAAAAAGCGGAGTATTAGCTATATTATAGCTTTATTATATAATATTTAATAATATATCTAAGCTAATAATACTTAAAATATTATTAAAGTTAGACTTTTAGCTTATAAGGTTCCGCGTTAAAAATCTCCGCTTATATTACTATACTCTTATTATAAATCTAGTTTATATTTATAACGCTATTAATAATAATTATAAAAAAGCTTCGCTAAGTTTTTAAATAATATCTCTTTACGTATAATTATATTATTAAGACTTTATTTAATAACTTAATCTTTTTCTAAAAAGCTTCCTTACCGCTTTATTATAAGGCCCGCGCTAATACTTTTTTTATAATAAAAATATAACCTTTACTAATAAGGTATACCTTTTCTTCGAAAATAATATAAAGCTACCTTAAATTAAATTAAAGCTTATAAATAATATCTTAAAATACTATTATAATATTATTACTAAGTAATTTCCTTATTATAAAAACTTAGCCTTACTTATAAAATCTATAATTAATATTTATTATAGTTACCTTAAGGCTTTAAACTTAAAATAAAATAATAATAAAATTAAAATAAATTATAAGCTAATATTTATATTATTTAGAAACTTATTTTTTAATAATTTTTTTTAGCGCTTTAGCTATAATTATAGCTTATATTAAAAGAGTTCCGCTCCCTTTAAAGCTATAAAAAAAAGGAAACCGCGGCCGTAATAGCTAAGAAAATATTACTAATTAATAAAGTCGGAGTAAGGGGGGCGCCTCCCCGGACCCTCTTAGACTCCGCTACTTATTCGATAATTATTTATATAAAGATTAAAGCGTTCCCTAAAATAATCTTATTAATACTCGCTTTAGCTTCTAATAAGGTAAAAAATATAATAAACTTTTAGGTCTAAGTTTACTATAATTTAAAGTAAAGCTATATTCTAGGTAAAAAATTTTTACGGTTACGATTAACTTATATAGCGTTACTCTCCTTTTCGGAGTCGCTCTAAGCGCGGCTTAAAGCTATCGCTATAAGGTAATAGAAGGAGCGGAGTTTATTTATAATATAAAAATAAAAGGTTTATATCCGCGTCGCTATAAGCGCGGGATCTATAAAATATATAAGAGTTATTTTATTAAAAAAAAAGCTTAATTAAAAAGAAATAAATAATATAAAAATTTAGTAAAGAAGAAAAAAGTCTTTTTTATATAATATTTTTTTCTTAAGTTATTAAGCTTATTATAGCCTTAGTTATAAATTATTTTCTATTTTTTACTTTTTTTTTCTTATTAAGTTATTTTTTAATATAGTAAACTTAGATACGGATAAAATTTTTATTTTTAATAAAGATAACTTTTTTAATAATAAGGTTAAAATTATAGATTAAATCTATTTAAATAATAGATTTTTTACTATATCTTATAAGATTTTTTACTTAAAATTAAAACTATTAATTTACTTTTATTTATATTATTAACCTTAAGAGACTTTGCTTATTTAAATAAAAGATTTAATAAAAAAGCTAATAGTAGCTATAAAATTATAAAAAAAATATAGCTTATAGCTTTTAAAATTATATAACTTTTTACTTTTTTATTTTCCTTTTTATATTTCTTTATATCTTTTTTATAAAATATATTAAACTTAGGGAATAAGTAGCTACTTTATATAATTACTCTTTAAATTTAAATAATATTATATTAACTTAGAAATAAACCTTAATAAAAATATAAGTAAGTTCTTTAAGCTATAATAAAGTTTTTTCTATTTTTTAATTATATTTTATCTTACCTTATACCTTTTTTTAAATTCCCTAAGTTATAAAAAGTACTTTATAACGCGGTAGCTACGCCGCGCGTAACGTACTTATTTTAGTAAGTAATAGAAATATATTTTTATTTCCTTTAATAATTTATTTAAAATAAATATAAAATAGCTAAAATTATAAAAAAAAAACCTAATATAGCTAAGGCTATAAAGAATCTTATATTTTTTTCCCTATCTTTTTATTGCTTTTTTCTAGTTTTTTCTTTAAGTTAATATAAAAGAGCTTTTTATACCTACCCCTCTTTATAAGCAATACGAGGTTTTAAGTAGACTTTTAAACTTTACTACTAAAAAATATTTTAAGAATATAAGGAAGGTATATCTACGAAAAGTAAGTCTACGACTAGATACGCGGCGTAAGGCGCTTTTCTAAGCTAATTACTAAGTACCCTTACTTATTTTCCCTATACTAAGAAAAATTTTTAAAGTCTCCCTTTTTCTTTAATAACTTAAGAGTTCTATAAGATAACTTAAACTTTAATTTACTTTACTACTCTTAATTTTTATATAATAAAGATAAAAAAAGTATCTTTAGGAAGCTTTTTTCCTAAAGAATTAGATAGCGCTAACCGCTTTTAGCCTAGTGCCCTTAATCTCTTAAGATATCTAACTTAAACTCTATAACTTTAATTATTACCTAGGGAGAGTTTATTTTACCTAAAATACCTCCTCTTACTTCTATTCCTTAATATAAGCTACCTAAAAAGCTTTCTAAATTTTAATTAAAAAATACTAATTATTTTTAGCTATTTATTATTTATAGAGAATAATTACGCGTATTAAAGTATAATATACTATTTAATTATTTCCTTTTCCTAGGAAAATAA
>PDHQ01000498.1:0-19098 GCA_003339415.1 Ophiocordyceps camponoti-saundersi (nom. inval.)
GGGGGGGGGGGGTAGAGATACGGAATAGCAAAGGAGTTTCGGCTTAATTGCTACTATTCGAGAAGGGCGGTAATACGCTAATTTCGCCGCGTGTAGTCGGTATCGTTAAGCTAGTCGGTTTCGATAGCCTTAGATAACCGATTTTTTAAAAAGTTACGGAACTTAGAAGTAACGAACGCGACCGTTTATAAAACCTAAAAATCTTAGATTATAGTTACGGCGAAGTTTATAATATCCTAAGGGGAGGAAATAAGATCGCGCCCGAGGATACTAAACTTAATATTATTATAGCGAGTACTAGAGACGTAGATATTATAATAGAACTTAAGCGCAGGAAAGTATAAGAGTAGTAGTTATTTATTAGCTAAAATAGAGCAGAGGTAGCCGGTATTTATCGTACTAGGAGTCCGCTTAAAGTTAAGTACCGTTAGCGAAATAAAGGGCTATGCCCCCTTTTTTAGGCTTTCTATCGTAAGTATTAGGCCGAGGGTCCTAGTAGGTAATACCTTAGAGTTGCCGGTAAAATAAAAGTTTCCGAGGCGGTCGATAATAGCTACGGCCTCGGAGTCGGCGATATTAAGCCCGGTATCGGGAGAGGTAAGGAAGCGCGAATTTATACTACGTATTACGAAGTCGAATATCCGGCCGTAAGTAAAAAGAATATTAGGGAAAACGTCGGGCTAGAAGTTACGGAGAGGCGATATATAGGAGGATTTATTATAAAGGAAGAAGTCGATTAGGTTAAGTATAAGCTCTAAGATAGTACTAAAGTTACGGTATTTAATAGCTAGCTCCGGGGTCCGTATTATAATAACCTATTCTATACGAAAAGCGTAAGATTAGAGTCTAATAGAGGCCTCGATCTGCTCCCTTTCGCGCGTAAACGGTATAGATACCTCGGGGTTTATTAGGTTAGCGCGGCCGCGGAGGGCGCCGAGGAGCCTCTTATACCTAGTATCGGTAGCTACGCCGTATCTCGCCGCCTTAGCCGGCGGGAGGGTAAGCGTAGCAGTGCCGATACCCTTCGCTATTAGGAGGTCTTCTAGGCAGCTATAAATAGAACGCTTAATATTAGAGTAGCCCTAAAAAAAGCCGAATAATACTACGTTTAGGTAACGCGCGCGATTAGCGTCGCTACTATAGTTATCTTAGTATATATCTTATAGGAAATAAAATAGTGCTAGAGATAAGAAATTATTAAATCGGGGATAGAAGGCGAGCGGGTAGAAGGTAAAGTTAGTAAGGCGGCTATAATATTAGGCGACGAGGGTGCGGTTAGCTAGTAGGTATAAGCGTCTAACTTTAGGGGTATTAATATCGCCGGAGGGGTGCGGCGGCGTAGAGTAGCGGGCGTTAGGTATCCCGCTTTACTTTCGCGGGGAATATTATATATCGGTAGCGAGGGTATAGGAAACGTAAGCGATTCCGGAAAGGTTATACCTAGCGTTAAGCCCGCTAGAGAGTATAAGGAGGCGGTTAGAAAAAAGGTGCGGGGCGGGGATAACGTTATCGCTATTAGGGTCCGGGGTAGTATAGGGGGAGGGGACGGGTTTTAGATTAATCTAGGTATTAGCACCGTAATCGTAAGCGTAAAAGGCGGGCTTATTCTTCGTCTAGAAGGCGTCGTTGCGATAGTTATAGGCGAATATAAGCTAGGAGTCTATAAAAATTTACTAGAATATAACTTACTTTGCGAGGGATAAGGTTTGCGAATAGGTTTTATTAAGCCGCTAACTAAGCTCGATACTAGATCCGTAAAGCTTTAGGGTCTCGAATATACCCTTAATATATTCCGCGAGGTAGTTAGCGTAGTCGGTATATATTGCCGTGCTAGCGGAGGTTACCTTAGATAAGTTTCGAGGCCTAGCGGCCGGGTTTGCTTTATCGGAATCGTTAATCTTAAGTTCGACGGGGTATATAACGATAAACTAGGTTTCTTATAAGCCCGCTATAGCGATATAGAATATATAGTTAGTAAGGGTAAATAGTAGCAGTTTAATCGTATACTTAGAAGCGTAAGGCGCGGACTAACGCTATAAGGTAAAGGTAATATTATTAAAAAATCCGCCTTAGCGCGAGATAGTTTAAAGGGGAAGACTAATAATACTAATTATATCTATATAGAAGGTCGGATAGTAATTATCTTCGACGCTTATAGGTTAGGACTAGTAACTGTCCTAAGAGTATTCGTAGTTAATAGTATAGCGGGTTTAGAAAAGAGAGAGGGCTTCGGCGGGATTAAAATTAGGAGAATTAGTAAGTCTTCGAAGTTAAGAGGCTAGTTTCGGATTAGCCTAAATTAGGTATAACATAATAAAAATAGTTACCGGAAAATTTATAAGATCTAAAGGTATAATTAATCGCATACCCGCGCTAGATAAGGGTAGTTTCCTTATCTAAGGGGGCATATTTATCTTTAAATTCTAGCGAGTTATTAATATATCCTAGCTCGGTAGGAGATTAAGGCCGGTTTTCGTTATCGTTATAAGAATAATATTAGTTATTATAAAAATTATAGGTAGGGGGCATTTTAATATATACTTCGAGTAGAGGAGTACGCGTGCCGTAGGTGTTAAGAGCGTATAAGGGAGGTAAGTAGGTAATTACCTATAAAGGGAGAGAGAGTAATTAATAGGCGAGTTAGACACGTTAATTATTTAGTCTTTTTATAAGAAGAATAGCAGGCTAGATATTTTTTTTTATTTTACTATATAGTATTTAGATTTAGTGCTTATATTATATTTATATTATAATTTTATTTAATATCGTAAGCGGCCCCGTTACTAGGCCCTATTAACCCGTAATATCGTATAAGGGTGAAGAAAATTTAGGGCCCCGTTATTATAGTCCCTTTATAAAGAATCCTTTATATTATCCACACTTATATATTCTCTATCGTATTTCCTCTAAGGCTATATAATAGTTATATAGATAATTAAAACTTATATTATTTTATTTTTCGTACGGAATAGGTAAGATAGAATAGAAGAATAATATTAGCGGTATAATTATAGTAAAATAGTAGAAAGAGACGGTATATAGTATTATATTATATATAAGGAAATTAGGTACTTTAACGAGGTAGTTTATAAAGACTCTATTATAAAAGTATATAGATTTAAATAATAGTAGGGAGCGTAAATTATAATATCTCTTCGAGAAACTATTTCCGGGAATATAAAGCTTAATACTTAGGTAATATTATTAATATTATATTAGGATATTATAGAGGGTATAGGACGGTAGTTAGGTTTATAAGAAAAAAGTTATAATATTAATAAAATATAGTAGGCGATATAGACTATACTTTTTTAATAAAAAATCTCTCTAAATATAGTTAGCATGCCCTATTATTTCTATCGTTTGCCTTTAGCCCTTACGAAAATATTATACTAATAGACCGCGAGGAATAGTTTAACTTATTCCTTAGCGTTATATTCTGCGGTTTACTAGCGGCATAATCGTTCGTTCTTATAGTAGGCAGAGTAAGGCTTGCTTACTATATAAACCGCGTAGGGTAGCTTATCTAACCTAGCTTTAAGGGTATTTTGCTAATAGCCGGCGAGGTATTAGTAAGTTAAGGATAGCGGACGGACGGGACGGTATTACCCTTAAGGGTAGTATTAGGGGAATTAGCTTTAGTATAAGGAAGGGGTAACGGAGGAAGTAAGCTATCGGAATTATAACGTATATTTCCGTCGTCTTCGCTAGCGGTGCCTCGTTCTTAGTGCGTATTATCGTAGGAATATATAGGACTTAAGGGGAGAGTAATATTTTCGTTAGGGGGAGGCTTAGAATATAGTTAGCTACTTACTTTAAATAGCTACGTTACAGTTAGGGGAGCCTGTTTTCGCAAAGGCGGTAATAAGGTTAAAGGGGGGGTTAAATCCTAAGTAGCGGTAATAAATAAAGGTGCGTTTAGGCGTTAGGTTTTAATATTTTCGGCGTTAGGATTACTACCGCTATCGGTTTCGAGAACTTAGTATAATAGGTAAGTAGTATATTATTATAGCGAAAGTTACTATATAAAGAGGGTAGCGAGGGTTTTAGGGAACTCGGCTAACTTAAGGATACGACGAAGGCGTTTATCCTAAGTAATAAAGGGGAGCCTTAACGCGTAGGTATAAAGGTCCTAGGCGAGATTAAACGTTTTAGTTCCGCCGCTATTATAAGGACTAGTATTAGTATCTGCGGCTAGCGACTAGGTAAAGCGAAAGTCGGGACCGATATACTAGCGAACGATATTTAGCAGACCGTACTAGAACTAGTCGCTAAATCGGGCAGCGTAGTTATCGGTATCGATTCCCTCTTTAGGGAGCGTAAGGTAGTTAGTTTAATATAGCTACTTTAATACCTTAAGATTATAGATCGTAAAGTCGAGTAACTTATACTAGAGAATAATTACTAGGCGCTTATTAATAAGTTTAGTATCGAAACGTAGTAGGAACAAAACAGGTCTCTATTTAGCTTTATTAAGGCGTTCGGTACTAAAGGACGGGAGGGCGGGGAGGAGGTCTCTATAAAGGGATAGCTTCTAATTATCGCGTTAGTCGAAGATAATAGTAAGCGTGTTATTTAGCTAGCTTATTATATATTTTATTACTTAACGGAGTACCTTATATTTTATTAAGGATAAGTTTATAGTTTAAGTAAAGTTAAGGATCTTAACGTATCCTTTTATAAGCTTATAGTAAATATATTTATACTCGTTATTAGTAAATTAGATAAGTAAGGAACCGTTACGTTCCGCGGTTAGGCTACCTAATTTAGCGTCTTTTTAGGGTAGGAAAAGGAGCTTTTCGATCTTAGTAGGCGGATTATTATCGCGAAGGGCGGCTATAAGTTTATGCTAGTTATTAGGTATTACGCGATAGTAGGCGGTAAGGTAGAGGTATCGGAGGTTATGCGTAACGTAATAAAAGGTAGCGAACTAAAACTATAGCAAATAATAATATTAAAGATAAGGTATAGCGGTCGGGGGGGGTAGCGAACTTCGGGAACTCTAAGGCGTATTATCGAATCCTATATAGTAATCCCGAAAGTACCTCTACCTAAGGCGGTAGAGCACTAGGCGGTAATATAATTTTTCTAGACGGGGTTACGCTATATAGTAGCGAGTTATTATAGCGGGAAGCCTAGTTAGCCTTCTAAGAAGAGGCAGCGTCCTATTTCGGTTTCGATATTATAAGCAGTGCCTTAGAACCTTTTAGAATCTTAGGAGGCCGCCTCTATTACCTATACTTAGATATCGCCGTAGTTATCGTTCTTTAAGAGAGTTTACTAATTAAAACGTAATATTAAGTTAATATTCCTTAATATAGAATCTATATTATTATTAGCGTAGGGTTACGAGATTAATAAGGTACGAGGCTTAGACCTTTATTATAGAGCTAGTAAGGCTACTATAGGTTAGCCTCCTCTCCGTTATACTCTTAATTATACCTTTTTAGCGCTTCGATCTAGTGCTAGCTAGATAATACCTTAACTAGCATTTCTAAAAGCTAATCGAGCAAATTATAAATAGTTTTAACGTTACGTAGTTCGGTATTAATATTCTTACTTTATAGGAAGCGCCGGGACTCGTTAAGAGAGAAAAGGATAGTAATATAGTTTTTAACCGTATTTCGTCGTAGGGCTCTTTAATAAAACGCTTCGTAAAGTTAGTTAATATACTTCTTATTAAGTATTCTATTTTTCGAGATCGTTTAATCTATCTTTAGAACTCTTATAGGGATCTTAGCTATAAGTATATAGTATTTTTTAGTATCCTAAAATATACTTATAGTATTGTTAAAATATTTATCTTAAGTAGCGAGGGATTAGGTTATTTCTTCGTACGGTTAGTTATCGGATTATCGATTTTAGTATCGCTTACTAAGTTAGTGCCCGGGGGAGGAAGCTTTGCGGCGAGATATAGTAATTAAGTTACTTAAGCGTTATTATAATATTATAAGTTCTTAGGATATATTTAAAAGCTTAAGGTTAATAGAAAAAATATAGGTAGCTTAGGACGTTATATCTTTTATAAGGTAGTACGGTAGTATTAAACTTAGGGGATAATATAGGTATACTATTATATATTTAGTTTTTTTTTATAATCCCTACCTTTTATCTTTTAGCTATAACCTAAACTATATAAAATAAAATAACTAATATTAGTATATACTTATATATATTAGGGCATCGTAAATATTATACTAAAAATACCTTATAAACTCTGCCTATTATACGAAACTTATAAGTTATATAGTCTATTTATAATAAATCCTTATAAAGGTACTACTATTTCCTACTCTTATTATTCCTTAGTTCTATTTTCCGTATATATATACGATAGGAATAGCTATAGATAGCTATATAGATAGACGTATAGAGAGGTAAGAGTAGGACGAATATACCTAGGTAAAAGGGCGCCACGAATCTTAAGTATTAAGAGGCCGTCTAATAACTTATATTATAAAGCTAGACTAGTAAAAGAAACGTATTAATTAGTAGGTTAGGGAGTAAAATAGGACGATAATTATATATAAGAGGAGGGAGGGAGATCGTTTAGGTTACGAGAGTGCCAGATAGTATCTTTTAGTATTTTTTAATATAGAATATCGGGCTTATAATAGTTAGAAATCCTTATTAGATAGGTTATAAGGGAGCGGTTCTGCGTTAAAATACTATTTTTTAATAATAGGCAGTGCTCTCTATATCGCTATTTACACTTAACTAGATATCGCGTATACGGTTAGTAAGCTTGCGAGGTTACGCTTAAACCTAGGGCCGCGTTATTTCTATAAAATTAAGCGTTGCCTAGCCTATCTTCTCGATACGGCTAACTACGCCCTCTCCTTCGGTCCTAGAACTTATACGGCTATCTGCTTATTAGATTCTTCCTACGCTAATTGTCCGGATACTCGTAAATTATCTTAGGGTTACTATTTCTAACTTTAGGATAGTAGTACTTTTAATTAGAAAGCTATAAAGTAAATAACTATTATAACCTCCTCTACGGAAAGGGAACTCCTAGCCTTTTCTAAAGACGCTAAGGAATAACGGGCCCTATCCCGCTTAATTAAAGAACTCGGTATCTAAATAATAAGTATCTCGATACTTTACTATAATAATTAGCGTACGATTATACTCCTAACTAAACCTCCCGCGAAAACTTTAAATAAACCTTCGATATATCGATATTTATAATTACTAATTACGATAAGAGGTATAGGATAAACGTATCGAAATCCGCTAAATCGCCTCCGTAGATAACTTTACGGATAGCTTTATAAAAGCCCTGCCTGCCGAGGCTTTACTTCTTTTCCGCGAGCGTGTTAGGGTTTTACCTCTACCTTACTAACTTCCTTCTCTTTTCTTCTATTTCTTTCCTTTATTATAAACTCTTTCTTTCCTATATTTTTTACTACGTTTCTTTACGTTATGCTTTTTACTTTAAGGAAACTATAGTAAATTACTATAATATTAAAGATATATACGATTATTTCCCCTTTCCTTTCCCTTTTTTCTTATCTCCCTATACCCTTATACTATCTATATACGAGGGAATATACTAAGGCTACTAACCTAATAAGCTAGGTTAAGGCTAGTATAACGTAAAACCGCCTACGAATTCGTAATAGTATTATCGGAACTTAAGCCTCCTAACGACGAACTAGTCGGGTAATTATAGGGGCGCTCTATAATAATATAGTTAATATAACGACCGCCGAAAACGCCCGGGACCTTAATATAGTAGTATATAGTAAGCGGAAGAGTCAGGTCCTCGTATTTAGCGTAAGAACGAACGATCTCGCCTCGGCTTACTATAAGAATTCCCTATAGCTAGTCGGGGAAGCGTAAGAGCGATATAATCTAACGCTAATAAGTAATATAAGCGGGATTATACGCGATTAAGATAATTAGGTTCCTAAGCGGCGGTATAGCCGCCACGCGCGCTTCCGTATCCTAATAATAGTTATTCCTATTCCTTTCTTACTTTACTAGGTTTACTTACGTTAGTAGTAAGATACTAAAATCTCTTAAATAACTTAGGGTCTCTTATTCTAAGAGTGTAAAATATCTTTCGATCGTTTCCCTTATAAACGGTAATAGCGCCGAATAGTAATCTTAGGAACTTAATAACCTTATTACCTAGCTTAAGATAGTGCACCTTTATTATAATATTTCCTCGGAATATAGGAATAACGAACTATACGGTAAAGGCTAAAAGAAAAATAATTTTTCGGGTTTAAAATAATAAGGCAGATAAAGTTAAAGATAGTAGAATTTTCCTACGCGCGCCGAATTTTTCGTTTCTATTTATAAGCGGGCCCCGGTTTACTAATTTATAACGCTATTATTTCCTTTCTATCTTTTAAAGTTATAATACTTTCCTTTTAGACGCTTTTCCTATATTTTTCTATAGTTTATCGTTTACGCTAAAGACTATCTATAACGCTCCCTAGAACGCTTACTTTATATATACTTCGGTACCTTCTTACGTGCGTCCTTAGCCGACTAATTAGCTTTCGAGATTACCGCACCTATTATCGATAATCTAACTAATAAGGTTACCGGATTACTAGCCGATAGTACGTACTATCGGTACGTACCCTTTTTCGAAATGTTCGATTTTTACTATAATAATATAAGGTAGGCACAGGCTATCGGGTAGGTGCACTAATATATATATTATATATATATACTAGGTTTAGGCTAGGATAGCTAGGCTAGGTTATATGCGAGGTTAGGCGGGGCTAGTTACGTGGACCCCTCTTAATATTTATACTTCTACGGCTATTTTTTCCTTCCTCTATTCTTAGGCTTTAGTATATTTTTTCCGAGGCTTTTCTGCTTCTTTTTTAGCACTAATAGTTTCTTCCTTTCCGGGCCTATTTTTCTTAGCCTCGGAGGGGGTATATTAGGGGTGGGGAAGTGAGTACGGGGGCGTACGATATATAGAGGCATAGTTTACCGTAAAGGTTAGACTTAGACCGTATACCTTTAGAGGGTTAGACGATTCCCCTTTATATATCGACCCCTAATCCTAGTACTTCCAGTCTTATATTTCCCCCCTAGTTTTAGGTAAGCCGGCCTTATACTAAGGTACCTATACTTAGAAGCTATTAGCTAATATAATATATATATATATATATATTTATATATATTACCTAGTAAGTAGGTAATATTAAGAGAGGTGCTTTATCTTACTAATAACTCTATTACGGTAATACGATATATAGCTTTAGTAGCACTCTTAAATTAAACCGTTAGGCTATATAAACGGGCTAACTAGTTTTAAGCCGTAGCCGGTCGAGGCATAGACTATAAGGTAGTTAAACTATAGGAGTAATCTAATTAGGTAGCTAATAAAGAAAAGCGTCGTAATCCTAAGTTTTTATTAGTTGACGGAAGAAAGCACGTGAGTAAGTACTAAAGTCTATCTAAAGTAATAAAGCTATAAAGAGGGTATATAGAATTAAGGGTTAAGGATAGAAATACTAGAAAAATAGCAGAGGAGGTATTTAGGGGTAAGAAAACGTGACTTTTAGATATTAGTAAAGGAATAAAGGTAGCGTAGATTAGTAATTCGAAGCGTAAATATATAAATTTAGGAGATTCGTCGCGCCGCGTAAAAAAATCCTCCCTCGTTAACTTAACTTTATTTATTATCGTTATAAAGGCGTGGAATCTTCGTTTTTTTTCTTCGCAATTAGGATTCTCGTATTCTTCTACGTACTAAGGGTTATCGAGATTTATCGCGCCGCCTAAAAAAATTATCCCTTCGTTAACTTTTTTCTATTTATCGTAAGAAACGGCTAGAATCTTCGTTTTTTTCTAGCGCTCGCCTTTTATATATCTTACGTTATCCTAAGGGTCGTTATTATATCTATATTACGAAATATCTTTATCGGAGACTTATAGGGTTATCGATTTTCCTAGATCCCTATTTAGGCCGATTAGAAAGCGTGTCTAGAACGGTAATCTTTACTATATATTATAAACGGTATCGGGGAATTTTAATAAGATACTTAAGTAGTATACTACTAACGTAAGTATTTTAAGCTATAGTTTAGGGAAAAGCGATAAATAATAAGATAAAATAAGATAATAAGGAGAGGGTTATAGCTAAAAAGTCGAAGAGAGCCGTGACTATTTACCTAGCTCTTAATAACCCGGATATTATAGATTAGAAACGAATCGCTCGCCTTCTTAAGATATCTAACTAGATATAAAGGATTATAGTAGCTAGTCGTAGAGATATAGTTAATCTATACGGGGAATATAAGGATAAGAGCGTGCCCTAGCTATTCTACGAATATATTAAGGTTACCGAGGCCTTTAGAGATCGATATGCTAATTATATCGTTATAAGAAATCCGTGCTATAAGAGCGTATCGGAGTCCTCCGGTTCCTTAGAAGGGAACGGTTTCGATATCTATTCGGAGGCTTAGAGGCACTAGACGTATCCTAGTAAGATATATAATAGATAGCTAAGGTTATAATAGCGCGTAGGGAGGGGTATAGAAAATAAATATTAATAGAATATAGTAATAAAGGAAGTTACTAAAGATAAAGAGTCTTAAATAGTAAAGGTATACTATAATAGCTCTTATAAGGAGACTATTACTATAATAAGGTAACGAAGAAGCAAAATATATATATGTAAGTATAATAATAAGGAGGCTAAGCTTAGGCTACGTAGCTATAGGGGAAAAAGAAGGGGCCCGCTAGCTAGGTTATATAAGTGCCTGCTAGGTAGCTACCTATATATATACTATCTATAGGTATTTATTAGGTATACCGGATAGCGCGGATAGAAGGAATACTAAGATATAAACTCGATAGATAAATAAAACTATATTCCGTCTACTTACCTAGGTTAGGCTAATCCCTAGTATATATACCTTCTAGGTATAGGTATCTTAGTATAAGGCCGGCGCACTTAAAATAAAAGGGGAAATATAGGAATAGAGGTACTAAGAATAGGGGTCGATATATAAAGGAGAATCGTCTAACCCTCTAAAGGTATATAGTCTAACCCTCGCAGTAAACTATACTTCTATATATTATATATACGCCCTTAGTACCCTCTCTACTACCCCTAATATATACCCTCCGAGGATAGGGAAAATTAAACTTAGAAAAGGAGAAACTATTAGTGCTAAAAAAGAGGCAGAAAGCCGAGGAAAAAACACTAAAGCTGTAAGAGAGAGGGAAGAAAAATAATATAATACTAAAAAAAAAACTCGAAAAATCGAATAGCAGGTATATACCGGCAGTATATACTACCGGTATAGTAATTTAGTAAGCTTATTAGTTAAACTATCGGTAATAGGTCTACTAGTCTCGAAAGCTAATTAGTTGGTCTAAGTTAAATATAAGAAAGTACTAAAGTATATTCTAAATAGGTAATCTAGAGAGTTATTATATAGATTCTTTTAGCGTAGATAGAGAACGGTAGAAAAATATAGGAAAAGCGTTTAGAAGGAAAGAATCGTAACTTTAAAAGTTAGAGAAGGAATAAAAGCGTAAGAAATTAGTAATTTAAGGTATAAACGTATAAAAATTAGGATATTCGTCGTGCCGCGTAGGGAATCCTCTCTTATTAAGTTTACTTTATTTACTATTATAGAGACGTTAAAATCTTCGTTTCCTTTCTCGCGGTAGCGATTTACGTTTTCTTCTAAATCCCGCGAGGTATCGAGATTCGTTATATAGCCCGAAAAATACTCCCGTCGTTAACTTTACTCTATTTATCGTAAGGAGAGGGTAAAATCTTCGGTTTTCCGTTCTCGCGGCCGCCCTTTAGGTATTCTTCTATATCCTAAGGGTTATCCTTTCCTCGAGATCGTAAGATATCCGCGTAGTAGACTCCCGCGGATATAGATTTCCCGGGATCGCTATTTAGGAGAATTAAGAAGACCGTTAAGGAGGAGGAGATCTTCTATAGCTTAGAAACGATATCGGCAAACTCTATTACGAGGCTTAAGTATCGTGCGACGAATATAAGTCTATTAAATAGTTATTCGGGGAAAGCGAGAGATACTAAGAAAAAATAAGATAGCGAGGAGAGGGTAATAGCCTTACCTACGAAGAGGAACTTAAGTATTACTATGCCTCTTAATAACCGGAATAATATAGATAAGAGATATATTACTAATATTCTTAGGATACTTAACTAGATATAGGGGATTATAATAGCTAGTTATAAAAAGGTAGTTAGACGATACTGCGGATATAGTAATAAAAGCGTGCACTAGGCGTTCGTAAACTATATTAGGGTCGCGGGGGAGTTTAGGGATCGATATACTAATTATATCGTTATAGGAACTCTATATATTAGGAACGAGGGTAAATCGCCGGATTACTTAGAAAGAACCGTTTAGATATCGAATAGGGGCTTAGAGTAGCTAGCCGTATCCTAGCGGGATATATTATAAGTGCCTAAAGTTATAAGGTAGCGAAAGGGGGAGTATACTAAAAGAATATAGATAGTAAGTTATAATAAGAAAAGTGCTTAAAGGGGAATCTTCTAAGAATCTTAAAGGTATACTATTTATAGGTATTAAATAAGCCGGGTAAGGACGCGTTTTATTACTAAATTACCGCGCACGATGCTCTTAGATTACGTTATAAGGTACGTGCTAAAAATCTTTCTAAGAGTTCGGCTTTTTATACGCTAGGTCTCTAAGTAAGTAGAGGAGATAGTTAGGGTATTAAGATAATATTTCAAGTATCGTTATTTAGTATTTCGATTAGTATATAGAAGCTATATATTCGATTAGCGAGGAGGCTTATTATACGGTTAGCAGGACTCGGTTATATTTGTTAGCCTATCTAACTATTTAGTAAAGCGCGTTTCCTTTCGATTATAGGCGCGCTATATCTCTGCCTTTATAAGGAGTTATATTCGGTATTAGAAGATAAGGCGTTATAAACCTATCTATCGATAGCGATTATTATAGGTCCTTTATCGCTTATTATATAGCGGTTTAGAGGGGAATCTATTATACGACCTACCCTATAAGCATCCCTCTTACTTAGTTAGCGCTGCCGGCCCTTTTTAAGGGCCTAGTTTAGCAATATAGACTTAGTAGAGTTATTATCCTAGTTATAGTATTAGGAATATTAACACCTTTATTAATACTACCGTCACCTTATAATAAAATCGTAGCGATAGTACGTACCTTAATCGTTATTATTATATAAGTATAATATACCTAGAAAGTATTACGTATACGTAAATTAGAAGGTGCTTCCTTTATAGCTTAAAAGTAAGTATTAGTCTTATAAGTAATAACTAAAAATCCTAAAAAGGAAACGATCGCTATAAAATAGTTTAGGGTATATAGCTAAGCGGTAAGATTATAGCGTTATTATTTATACTCGCTACTTGCAAAGACTATACCGTTCTCTACTACGTTTTTAGATAAGACTTAAAATACTATATTATTTCTATATACTTCTACTCGTAGTATTCTCGTAACGCGCGGGTATTATAATCCTAGGTTTTAATTAGTTAGTAGAGAAGAGTATATAGGTAGGTAGCGAAGTCTATCTAAAGTAATATAGCTATAAAGATAGTATATAAAATTAGGCGTAAAAGATAAGAATACTCGTAAAATAGTAGAGGAGGTGTTTAGAGGGAAAAGATCGTAACTTATAGATATAGCAGGGGAATAAACACGTAACGACTTAGTAATCGAAGCCGTATATATATAAAATATAGAAATTAGTCGTGCGGCGTGGAAAAAAATCCTCTCTCCGTTAAGTTTACTCTATTTATTATTAGAAACGGGTAGTATTTAGTGTTTTTTCCCTCGCGTACGCTTTTTAAGTGTTTTACGATTTCTCGAGGGTTATTATTATATTAAGATCGCGAAATATCGTCGTCCGAGACTTATATAGCGGTGAATTTCCTAGGATCCCCGTTCGGGTAGATTACGAAGAGCGTATATAATAGGAAGCTTTACTATACGCTAGGAATAATATTAGCAGATTCCGCTAAGAAACTTAAGTGCTATACGATAAATATAAATTTAGGAGAAATTCGTTTCGGAAAAGCGGGAAATAACGAGGTAAAATAGGACTAAGAGAGCTAGGTAGTAGCTATGCCGCCGAAAAGAAATATAACTCTTACGGTAATTATTAATAACCCGAATAATACGGATTAGATATATATTACTCGCCTCTTTAGGTAGTGCGACTAGATATAAGGTATTATAATAGCTAGTTATAGGGAGGTAGTTAATCGATACTACTATTATCGTAATAATAGGGTGCCCTAAGCGTTCTGCGACTATATTATTATATACGGGGCGTTTAAGAACCGATACGCTAATTATATCGTTATAGGGAATTCCTATAATAGGAGCGGGTTTTCTAAATTATTAGACGGAACCGTGGCGAACTCTATTAAGACGGCTAGAGCTAATAGGCACGTTCTAAGATAGAGTATAGTACGTCGCTAAGGTTATAAGGTAACGTAAGCGAGAGTATAGAAAGGAAATATAAATAGTAAACGGTAATATAGAAAATCGCTAAAAAGGAATTATCTAAGAGTCGTAGGGGCGTATTATTTAAGCGTTTTAAGATAAAGATATCTCTATATATTAAGCGCTTAGAGTACCTTGCCTATTAATCGCGCCCGCCTCCGGAAATATAATTACGAAGTTAAGATAGGTAACCTAAACGTTTAGCTTCTCGCTCTCTTCCCGCACGCTAATAGTCTTAATCGCACGCCCCGCTACCTCGCGCGCCTTAGGCAGCTCGCTTACGTATATCCGGAAGGATATATACGCGATAGATAGCGCCGACGACTAAGCTTAGCTAAGGAGCAGCCGCTCGTAGTTGCTCGCCGTCTGCGGGGCGTGCGTGTTAAGCGTAATTATCCTATAAACCTTAACCGAAGCCTTCTTCTTCTTTTTCGTTATACTAGCTATTTACCGCTAAAGCCGGGCTCCTCGTCGGAGCTAGGTTTAGAGTAAGATAAGTAAAGCGGGTAGGTAGCTTATAAGATTTTCTTAGGCGCCCTAAGACCGCCGCTGCTAATTTAAAGTTCGGCGTTATTTTACTCTCCTTCTATATTACTTATATTTTTTATCGCTTAGTCGTCGCTTTTTTGCAACTTTAAAATAACGTTATCTATATCCGTATCGCTATTAACGAGAGCAGTACCTCTATTATCCTTATCCGAGTACGGATAAGCTATATCGCTATCTTTATCTTAAAAAGTAACTAGTTAAGGCTAAGGCTAAACTTCCGCTTCTACGCGTCGACGTTAAGTACTTTATATTTAACGATATCCCGCGCTTTATATAATTTAGTCGCGTCCTTAACCGGATTATCGGCCGTCTAATTACTATAATATAGGCCGCTAATATTAGCTAAGTTATTAATAACGATAAATACGCTATACTTTTTAACCTTACGGACGTTATTAGCTATAAGGTAACCGTTACTAAACTTAATAGTTACGCGCTATAAGTATCCGCTACTATTACTTATAAGATATATATTAGCGTGCAATTATAGAATATAGTATAATAGAAGGAAGGCTAGCTTTAGAGTTTTATAATAGCAGCACCTAGATTATTTTTTTAAGTAAACTATTTCGCTTAGCTTTTTTAAACGCTAGCTTTTTATTAGAAGAAGGAGATAATTTATTTTTTAATAATTTTTTAATATAGATAGTTAGAATATTTTCGACCTTAATACTTAGGAGCGTGACGTTACGGAGGCGACCTAACTAGTTATTAGTCGTTTTAAAAGGCGGAAGGGGCTAGTTTTTAAATAAAGCTTATAATTAGCAGGTATATAATATAAAGAGGAAAGAAGATAAGGAGAATAAGAAGTGTAGCTTATAGATATAAGTTTAGATTATTTTTTAACCTTAGTATTTATTATCTTTATATTAGGTTTAGTATTATTCTTTTTAAGCTTAATATTAGTTTTAGAGTTTCTTTTATAGTATTTAGCTTTTATTTTAATATTCGGATATACGGAATAGAAAGGTTAATAGAGTAATAACTTATTAGATATAGTTAGGTTTTATAAGACCGTGCCGTTATCGCGGTTATATATTTTTAGAGAACGGCGATAGGGACGAGAAGGCGCTATAGGGAGAAAGTTAGAAAATTTAGTAAAGAATTTTTTAAGGGGTATAGGAATACTTAGTTAGTTAATATAATATAAATATTATAATAGCTATATTTACTAAACGTTATTACGGAAAGAAGACGTTAAGTAAATAATAGTATTAGTATTATAAATAAAGATTCTAAGCTACGGAAAAGGAGGGAAAAGAGAAAAACCGTAGTAGGCGAAATCCTAGTAAAATAGTTAGGGGCATATGCTAGTAAAGGCTAGGGGGCAGGTAGAAATCCTAGTAGAGATAGAATAGTAATTCTTAGTTTCTATTAGTATTATTCTAAGTAATTTTACGATAAGGTAAATAACTAACGTAATATTTAGGTATTTGCGTACCGAACCCGCCTTACGGACTTAGATATTAATAAGAGGGACGGGGGAAACGGGAATAGGCACGGGAGCGAGGCGCTTCGCTGCGTATTCTAGCGAAACGAAGACTATAAGGGAAACGGGTATCTGCTCCCGTATTATAATAGGTATAGGTATAGGAAGTAGTATAATTAACCTAAACCTAACTACTAATAGTAAAAGATACTCCTACGTTCTATCTTACTCGTAAAGCTTTCGGGATTATTAAGGGAAATTATAATAGTCCTAGGCTTTTCCCGAAACCGAGTAGTATAATTAGGAGGGAGTATATATCTAAAGTTATTAAACGCCCCCGAGTTTCGGTATTCGGCTATCCTACCGGGGTAAGTAGCTAGAAAAGTTCGTAAAAGGCCTTACCGCTAAGTTAAAAAGTTTAAGCGGTATTCCGTAAGGTAGTTAATCTTTTACTACGAGTCTTATTAGCCTCTAAGTAAGGGGAAGGGTTTAATTAGTCTTAGAGATAAAAGATCTGTAAATATAGTTAGATTATTATAGCACGTAATTCCTATAATATATTCGTAGTAGTCGAAGTCGCTAAAGGAGAGGCTATAGTCGTAGTCTAGTTTATACCGGGATCCGGGTCTAATTAGTAGTAATATATCTCTAGTATAGGTCTTATTAATAGCCGAAAAGTCTAGCTATAGGCTTTAAATATACGTGGTAAGGGAGGATCGTATTATAGAATAAAGTCTTTTACGTCGTATATAGGCATATAAGAGTATATATATATATAAGGAGAAAGGATAAAGAAAAAGAAAAACTTATAGGTAAAATCGTAGTAAAATATATATATAAGGGGATATACTAGTAAAGATATAAGGGGATTATAAGATTATAGTAAGGACGAATTATAATTCCTAGTTATTTCGCTAAATATTATTTATATTTAATTTTACTTTACGAGAAGGTATATTAAGTTTTACGGGAAGTAAGCGTATATAGCTAAGTAAGCGGCTTATGCCGGATATTATAGGGAGTATAGGCCTAATAATAGCATATAGCTAATATTAGTAAAATACGTAAGACCGCGAGTAAGAAGGTTCGAGGGGTTTATTTTTAGAAATATTTATTAAAAAATATAATTATATACCTAGGCGGGAGTATAACTAAAGTCTATATAAGAAAGAATAACGAATTAAAAGTATATTTAAATATATATATTAAAGAAAAGAAAGGAAGGATATGTTACGCGTTTAGCAAGTATAGGGTAGGAGAAGTGAGTAGAGATAAGTATTATTTATTTATAGTAGCTTATAAAGGCGAGCGCCGGTAAGCCTAGTTAGAGTTTAATTTAGCACGTACGGGGCAGGTTAGACTTATTATCGACGTTATTCTTATATACTCTTATTTTCTAAGAGCTGTAATTTAATTCTTCTACTAAATTATCTAACTTTTCTTTTTTCTATTATATATATATATAGGGAAAAAAAATATAAAAGGCTGCAAAAAGATAACTTTAGTATAGTGAGGGAACTAACAGATTAAGAAAGAAATAATAACTACGTTAAAGGAGGAGGGCGGTTATGCTTATTTTAACTTAAAATAATAATCTATATAGAATAAGGGGGGGGTCGTGCTAAATAGTGCTAGTAGCTATATAAGTCGTGTCTTTAATAGTAGGGCGTTAAGAATGCCGAAATATACGTTATAAAACCCTATATAATTTCTTTAATACTTTTTTTTATAAGTATAAATACGGAAATATATATATATATTATAGATAGATACTTTAGCGGCGGTGGCAGAGACGATAAAGAAAGATATATATTAGCCTTACCTAAAGTAAAACGAAGGGCATAGAAACGGTTAAATTAAATAGTTCCGGAACCCTTTTTTTCCCTTTAGAGTTTATAACGATGGGAATATAAAAGGCGGTTAAGATAGGATAGGAATTATCACGATACTAGATATATAGTATAGATTAGTTTCCGTCGAGGGAGGAAGGAATTAACTAATAATTAGTCCTTAACCTTATCTTTATAGCTGTCCTAAAAGTCGTAAATCGTAAGTCGAGTCTTAAAAAGAACTTATAGCAAAACTTTACTAAACGGAATTATAACCTTATTTTAAATACTAGAATTTAATACTATAAATTACTAATTTATACACTTCTTTTATAATTTTCTATTTTCGGTAAAATAGTTCCCTCTTTCTTTTCCCTTATTCCTCTTATCTTTATATAGAAATCCGACTTCTTATCGCTTTCTTTATAGAGAATTACTATCTAACTTATCCCTAAAAAGCTAGAGATTACCCCTTATATTATCTAAAAGCTATAATTAAATAAGAAATTACGCTCCTAAGGTATCTACTATACTCGCTAAGGGTATCCTTCTTCCCGCGCTAAACTATAATATCGGATTCCGGGATTACTATAATATTATCTTAGGTTAGTTATTATAAGCCGATATATATATATATATATATATACTAGAGTTTAGTTTATTATAAAGGAGGAAAGGAGTAAGCGCGTTAGTAAAGGAAGAATATATAGGGAGCAAGCGCAGAGTTATATAAGGGGGGGGGAGTTCTTAGATAACGGTAGTTTTTAGAGATAAGAGTAAGGCTCTAGCTATAGTCGATTTTGCGAGG
>PDHQ01000499.1:0-18971 GCA_003339415.1 Ophiocordyceps camponoti-saundersi (nom. inval.)
GACAAGAAGAGCAGTTAACGGGTTTATCCCCTAGGGGACAAGAAGAGCAGTTAACGGGTTTATCCCCTAGGGGACAAGAAGAGCAGTTAACGGGTTTATCCCCTAGGGGACAAGAAGAGCAGTTAACAAGTTTATCCCTTAGGGGATAAGAAGAGCAGTTAACAAGTTTGTCCCTTAGGGGACAAGAAGAGCAGTTAACGGGTTTGTCCCCTAGGGGATAAGAAGAGCAGTCAACAGGTTTATCCCCTAGGGGACAAGAAGAGCAGTTAACAGGTTTGTCCCTTAGGGGACAAGAAGAGCAGTTAACGGGTTTGTCCCTTAGGGGACAAGGAGGGCAGTCACGTAGGTTGTTATATATAATATAGGAGATAAGAAGAGGTAATAAAATATGCTTAGTCGATAAGATAATTTGTATATTATGTTATAAAAACTGATTTTCTGGTCCTAGACCTATAGTCTAGACGTAAATCTGCCCCTACTATAGCTTTTAGCTATCTTTTTATTATTTATAAATAATTATACTATTTCTATATAAATTAAAGTACTTGTTTTATTAAAGTAAGATTATAATAGTATATTAATACTTAATTTAGGTATATAAAATATATTATTTAATTTATAATACTATTTATTATTTTTAAACTAAAAAATAACGTCTCTAGCTTCTTTTATTATTATAGTATTTACTTTTCCCTATTATACTTTTATACTAATAAGCTTATAATTAATTAATAATTCTTAATTAAATATTATATATTTTATTACACCTATATTATAAAGGAAATACGTTATATTTTTATTATTACTATAAGTATTAAAAGTAGAAAAAATAAAATTTTATATTTTTCGCAATCTATTATTACTAATATTTAAATTTATAAATCTTATAATATTATTATTAGTTATAGTATTAATAGAAGGAAGAAAGGTATTATTTAACTATATAGGAACATTAATAAATTTAACTTTTTTATTAGAATTAAATTGTTCCCTTTATTCTTCTTTAACTTTTTCTTTTTCTTTTTTAATCTCTTCTTTGTTTAAATTTAATTTAGTTATTTAATTATTTTTTATAAAAAGGACTATTTTCTTCGTTGTTTTTCGAGCTAGTTTATAATAAGGATTTTTTATTTTCTTTAGTATAAGACTAATAAGGGAGTTTATAATAGCTGTAATTTTTTCTTTTATTTTCCTTTCTTTCCGAGCTTTTAATAAAGCCTTTATTTACTATATTTTTCTCTTCTCTTCCGAAGAGGTATCCTTTTATTCCTACTAATTAGGTATCTTATAAGGGTGTAAATACTAGTATAAATCTACTTTATACCTTTTATTTTTATAACTTAAGTAAAAAACAATTTCTTTCTTTTACTTATAAGGCTTCTTACTTTTATAAAAGGTATATAAAACCTTCTTAAAAGTAGCTAAAGCTGAAGAAGTATTTCTTTTCTCTTTATTTATAAAGGAAGAAAAGAGGGTCTCGAGGGTATACGCTTTTTTATCGTTTCGTAAAGCTTATATAATATTTATTATAAAGCCTTAATATTCATTTCGTAAGCTTATAAGCGTTAAGCTTATTATAATAATTTTAAGTATTTTAATATTTTTAAAAAGAAGCTTTTCGTAGCTTAATTTTATCTTATTAAGATAAACTTTTATATTACCTTTTATATAATATATATTAAATAAATCCCTTATAAGAAGGAAATTTAATATAAAGGAAGAGGGATTATTAAAATCTTTTAACTTATCCTAAGCAACTTTAATATCTTTAATATACTTTATTTATATTAAGGGACCGTTATTAATAAATAGCCTTATAAGGGCTAAGGCGTCTTCAGTTTTAATATTACCTTCTTACTATATAGCAAGTTAAAGTTTCTCGCAAATAAGGGCACTTTTTATACGTAAAGCTTATACAGAATAATTCTTTAAGCCTTAAAGCTTCGAAAAATCGTACCGAACCTTAGAAGATATATTTCTTAGCTAAGGTATAGCTTGTTTATCTATAAGTATTTTTATTATTTTTTCTAGATTTTTTATAGCCTTTTTAAAGTAAGAGGAATTACTACTATATAAGTATAAGATAGAAGTCGGATAGCACTTTTAATCAGTTTAAAGTTAGGAAGATAATTAATTATCTAGTAATAGAGATTTAAATAATAAGATTATTAGATATAGAAGCGCGTTTAAATTAGATTAGAATAGTAGTAGTTTTATAATAATAAGTTAATAATAGAATTATTTAGAAGGTAAGGAAGAGAGTAAGTAATTAAATTACTATCTACTAAGTGGCAGGAAAAACCTTTTCTCTAAATACTTAATTTCTTATAAACGTAGTAACTTTTCTAGTTAAGGAGAGGGTTATTTTATATACTAGAAGATAACGTATTTAGGAGTATTTTCGGAAATCCGGAAAGTATTATAGTTAGTTTAATATTTAGCTTTCTATATTACCTATTTCTATAAAGTTTAGAAACGCTAACTATAACGGATCCGTATAAGGTCTTAAAGGTCTATATTATTCTTAGCCTTAAAGGGCCGGAGCCTTATATATAAAGGTAATAATATATTATACTAGTACTTTTAAGGTATAAAATAATAACTTTAGTTATTTATTTATATAATAAATATAATAAAATACTAGATTTTCTATATTATATTATAAAGTAGTTATTATATTTTTATATTAGTTATTTATACTTTTATTATTTATTATAAAAAATAAAAATTATTATAAGTACTTATATTTATACTTTATAAATTTCTTATTTTAGCTACTTACTACTTAGTTAAAATAAGTAAAGCCCCTTACTTTTTTATTACTCCTTTTCTTTTTTTATTTTTAAAAGCTTAAATTAAAAGCTATAAGTAAAATTAAGTAATTATAAGTATAATCCGTAATATATTAAAAGCTTTTTTACTACTATAACTACCTTATAAGTATAAAAAATAAAAAGAGAGTATGCTAAAGAATTCCTTTTTTAGAAAAATAAAAAAAATAGAAAAATAATACTTTTTTAATTATATATATCTTTACGGAAATAAAAGGTAAAAATTTACTTTTTTCTTTCCTAATTAGGAAATAAATAGCGCTACTTAGTAATATATAATATATTTAATATAACCTCCCCTACACCCCTTTATACTATTACTAATCTTAAACTTATTATAAATATTAATAAGGTTTTAAAACTTAAATATTATAATAAAAAAAATAATAATTTATAAGCGTTTTTAACTAATATTAAAGCTTATTTTAAGCTTTATTCCTCCGCCTTTTATAATAAACTTATAAAGGTAGTTTATATTTTTACTTATTTAAAAAGTATAGCTTTAAACTAGTTTAAACTTATATTAAAAAACTATTTAAAACTTATAAATAGCTAAGAAGAAGAAATAAAGCTTATTTTTACTATTCTTAATTAATTTAAAGAAAAACTATAAGAAGTTTTTAGTTAGTAAGATAAAGCTAAAATTATAAAGTATAAATTATAAACTTTATAGTAAAAAGAAGCTATTTCTAGCTACGCTATTAAATTTAGATAAATAACTAGTAAGTTAAACTAAGAAGATAAAGCCCTTATAGCTATTTTTTATAAAAAACTAAAAAATAAAGTTAAAAACGAATTATATAAGTAAGATAAGCTTAAAAAGCTATTTATTTATATAGCTTCTATTATTAAAATTAATAATTAACTTTTTAAAAGAAAGTAATAAAAATAAGGAAGTAAGAATACCTCTTTTTATATTAATAAAAGTAATAAAAAATATAAGAAAAATTATACTAATTAAGAAAACCTTATAAATCTAAATATAATATTCTTAAAGCTTATTATCTACTTCTTTTATAAGAAAAAAAGTTATATTATAAAAAACTATTATAAAAAGTAAAGAAAAGGAAAAAAAATAGGAAAATCCTTTTTTATAAATAGTAAAATAATTAATATTATTTTTTCCTACTTAGCTACTAATTATAATAAGCTAGGCCTAAAAAGGAAAAAATAATATATTATTTATAATAAGAAATTTAAACTGCTAAAAAAAAAATAACTTAAACTAAGAAAAATATAAATTTTAAGAAAAACTTAAATAGTAATATAACTTAAAACTTATAGCTAATATATTATTCTTAAATAGCTAAAATATAGTTAGGAATATAAAAAAGCTTTTAAAGCTTATAAGCTTTTTAGAAGCTAGTATAGAATTTAATTTTAAAAAAGAATATTATTTACTAAGTAAAAATAACTTTTTTAAATCTTATAAGTAAGTTATAAAAAAATAGTTTAAAGCTAAAAAAGAAGGAATTTAAGGAATTTCTTATTATTTTAGCAAACTTAGCTAATATAGCTTTTTAGAAAACTTAATTTTAACTTTTAATTTTAATAATTATATTAATAACTTTAATAGAATAAGGGAAGACTATAAACTTATCTTAAAAAAAGAGGATAACTTTATTTTAAAAAATAAAATTAAGAAGGAAAAAGAAGAATTACTTTTTTTTATAGTAGAATATTTTTATATTATTAAAACTAATAGTAAAAAAGAAGATAAAAAATATAGTATTTTATTAAAATAAAGGAATTTATTTTAAAAAAATACGAAGACTAGAAAAATAATAGCTGCCTTCCTTATAATAAATTATTTTAGCACTTAAGGTACTTAGAAGAATTCTTCGATAAGTATAAGTAAGTATATTATAATCTTAGCTAGTAATTTTACTATAATAAAAACTATAATTTTTATTTATAAGAAAAATAAAATATTAACTATTATCTATCCTTACTAACTTTTTATAAAAAAGCTAGCTTTATTAATAAAAGATTCTTTATTAAAAAAATAAAATTTTTTCTTAATAAGGAAACTAATTATAAGATTCTTAAGGAAAATAAGGGAAATAATTATAATTTTTAACTTTAAATTTTTAGTATTAAATTAAATACTATTTAAGCTATAATTACCTTTATAAGGGAATTATTAATTAAGGGACTTATTAAAAACGGATCCTTTATTAAAGAAAATAGCTTTAAAAGGTAAGATTTTCTAATATAACTTAAAAAATTTAAAGAAGACTTTAATGGAAAAAAGAAAGCTTTTATTTAAAAAGGGTAAATAAAAGTATAACTAATAAGAAAAAGGATTTTAATAAAGATTTAGGAATAAAAAGGCGTTATTTTTATAACTATCTTAAATTATAAAGTATTAATATTATTATTATTAAAACTAATAGTATTAAAATCCTTATTTTTAAACTAACCTTTACTTTAAAATATAAAGGAAAATTAATAACTACTTTTATAAATAGCGAAGCTACTAGAAATTATATTTTACTTATAGCTATAAAATATCTAAATTTAAGCTATATAAAAAAGAAAACACTTAGTATAGTAAAAAACGCTAAAAGATTTAATTTTTAGTTTAATAAAAGTTTAATTTTATATAAAACTAATTACTTTAAATTTAAAATAAGACTTTATACTTTTACTAATACCTTTAATATTTTTAAAATAGTAAAATATAATATAATATTAAGTTATCCTTTTTTTTAAAAATATAATTTATAAATTAATTAGAAAACTAGCTAAGTTAAATTTATAAATAATTATTTAATATCTAATACTTCTAATAATAATTTTAGCGAAAATAATTAAATAAATTTTAAAAAAAGAAATAAGCTAAAAAGGTATAATTATAATAATAGTAAGAAGCTTAATTATAAGATTTTTAGAAATATTAATAAAAATAAGTTAAGTGTAAAAAATAAATAATTTAAATTTATAAAAAATAATTATTATAAGAATAAATAATTAAATAAAAATAATTATAATAATAGTTAACTTAATTATAATTATAATAAGAAGAATAAAGAAAATATTAAATTTAATAAAGCTTTAAGAAATCTTTATAAAGGATTTAACTTAAGAAATTTTAAAAAAGTAAGAAGCTTTAATAAAAATAAAAGTTTAATAAAAGAAGCTAAAAAAAAACCCTTTTTTAGTAATAAATAAAAATTTATTATAAGAAATAAATATAATTACTATAAGTAAAAACTTTATAATAAAAATAAAAGTAATAAAATTTATAGTAAAATACCTTATATTATTATTATATTAGCTACTATTTCTAGCGTAAATTATAAGAAAAAAATAGCTTCTTATTCGAAAAAAAAATTAAACTATTATAAATTAATACTTATAAAAATTCTAAAAGAATTCTTAAATATATTTAAAAAACCTTTAAATAATACTTTATTTAAAAAAAGCTTATAAAATTATAAAATTAAATTAAAACTTAATTTAAAACTTTAATTTATATAAATTTATAATAGTAATAGAAAATAATTATAAGTATTAAAAAAATATTTAAAAGAATAAATTAAAAAAGAATATATAAAACTTTTTAAAAGCTTTTATAAAGCTCTTATTACTTTTATTAATAAATTAAGTAAAGAAAAAAATAAATTAAAGCTTATAATTAATTATTAAAAATTAAATAATAATATTATTAAAAATAAAATACTAATACTTTTTATTATAAAATTAAAAAATAAATTAAGCGAAAAATAGTATTTTACTAAGTTAAATTTAAAATTAGCTTATTATTAAATATAAATAGCAGAAGGAGACAAATATAAAATAGCTTTTAAAATTAAATATAGAAGCTATAAATATTTAATATTACTTTTAAAACTATATAATAGCCTTATTACTTTTTAAAAATATATAAATTATATTCTAAGAAATTATTTAGATATATTTATTATAGCTTATTTAAATAATATTATTATATTTTTAGATTTTTAAAAAAAATATAAAGTTTATTTAAAAAAATATTAGAAGCTTTATAAAAAGCTAAATTATATATTAATCTTAAAAAATATAAATTCTTTTTTAAAAAAGTTAAATTTCTAAACATTATTATAACTTTTTATAATATTAAAATAAACCTTAATAAATTAAAACTTTTAAAAGACTAGCTTATACTTAAATTAATTAAAAATATATAGTAATTTATAAGTTATTATAATTATTATAAAAGATTTATTAAAAACTTTTCTAATATAATTATTCTTATATTAATAATAATAAAAATAGCTAAAAAAGAGCTTTTTAAGTAAACTAAAAAAGCTAATATAGCTTTTAATTTCCTTAAAAAAAAGCTAATCTTAGCACTTATATTAATAGCTTATAATTTAAAGTAGCTTTTAATTTTAAATACTAACGCTTTTAATTATATTATAAGAGCTTAATTAAGCTAGGAAAATAATACTATATTATACTTTATAGCTTTTTATTCTAAAAAGCTAGTAAATTTAAAAATTAACTATTTTATTTATAATAAAGAATTTTTAGCTATTATTAAAGCTATTAAAAAATTTAAGTATTATATATTAAAAAATAAATTTAAACTAAGGATTTATACTAATTATAAAAATATAAGCTATTTTAATATAAGTTAAATTTTAAATAGCTAATAAATTAAGTAAGCTAAATTCTTTACTAATTATAATTATAAAATAATATATAAAAAAGGAAGCGAAAATAAAAAAGCTAATATTATTAGTAAAAAACTTAATTTAAATACTAATATAATACTTATAATAACTAATTTCCTTAAAATAAATAATAAGGGAAATTTAAAATAAAATACTTTAAATATTATATTTAAAGTAAAAGCTAATAATTTTATATTAAAATAAATAAAAGAAGCTTATAAAAATACTAATTTTAAGAATTATAAAAATATTAAGTAAATAGATAACTTAGCTTATTTAAAAAAGAAGTTATTTATACTTTTAAATATAATAAAAACTATAATTAAAGAATTTTATAAATTATTTATTTATAGCTATTAAGGAATATAAAAAACTTATAATAAAATTAAAGCTTATTATAATATAAAAAACCTTAAAAAAGCTATTATTAAAGTTATTAAAAACTATAATATTTATAATAAATTTAAAGCTTTAAAGTATAAGCTTTATAAATTTTTATAACTTATAATAATTATTAAATAACTATTAAAGTCTAGCCCTTATATCGTATTCGGGTTATTAACCTAAACGTTAGACTTATAGATTAGCCTCGCGATTAAACGATAAGGCTGCCGCTATCCGGCCTAGAGGCTTATAGCGGAAGGATTAGAAGGAACGGAACGGAAAGAATAGTTAAACGGGGAGGTAAACGGGCTTTAAAGGAAAAAGCGGTATATATAGCTATTTAGCACGCTAGAGTGCGGCTTCCTTAGAAGCTTATTATACGTGATTATTATTACTTATAGCCTAGCAAATAAGTATCCCTTTAACTAGTCCCTTAATAGAATTACGTATCTTTTTCTTATAAACTTCTACCCTTATCTTTAACGTTAATAGATTAATTAGATTAGATCGGATCGGAATAGCTAACTTATAGGACTAAATAGAAGGGCTTTAGCAATCTTAAGCTAGCCTTAGCAGATATTAATAACCCTCGTAGCGAGAGCTACGGGTTTAGTAGTTAGAATAATAAATATAGGTAATATAATATATAATAAAGAATAGGGAGGAACGTTATTAGCAGATCTTAAAATATATAGAATAGCACTTTAAGGAATAAGCTAATACCTTTCTTATAGATAAGGAAGCGGAGTAAAAAGCTATACTATAAGAAGTATAATCTACTATCTAATAATAAGCTATAACTTTTCTCGCGATAAAGGAAGCGGAATACGTAAAGTAACTCGTAGCCGCGCGCGCGGACGCCTTTAAGGAAATACTACGAACGGACCCCGTTAAACCGACCTTTACTAAAGCTACGCCTAACTAAGCTTAGATTAACGTAGCCCTCGTAAGATAGAAAGAACCTTAGCCTAAGTAAGATAAATCGCTAGATTCTTTCTACTTCTTTATAAGCTAGCTAGTCTACTAATATAATATTAATAAACCTTAAGGTAAAGCTAGTAATACGGATTATATCTAGGTACGGATCCTAAACTACTTTCCCGAGGATAAAATACGGAAAGTGTTAGCTTTCTAGTAATCTAGTAGCTTTAGTAGAAAGAGGCACCTAAAGGACTTCTTTAACTACCTCTATCGAACTTTTAGTAACGTTTAGGAACGAAAGAGGGCTTAAGATAGGCTCCGGACTTTAGTTTACTATAACGGATAGATATTTAGCGACTTTATTCCTAAGTTCGAAGAGGTCCTAGTAACTACTATTAGATCTATAAGTTAGGATAATTCCGCAAAACTAACCTAGCTACGCGGGGCCTTTTCCCCGATATTTTAAGACCTTCTAATTACTATCGATATACCTTACGAATACTCTCCGTTCGTCGATCGCTTATAGGGTCTTACTTAATCCTTTAAATAGACCCTACGCTTCCTTAAGGTAGCTAAGAAATACTAACCTAACCCGAATAAATACTTAGGAGGTGCTAAGGGCGTTCCCGCAAACCTAGGCACGGGAAAGGACGCAGATAGGGATATTCTAATAAATACGATAGGAGATAAGAAAAAGAAAAAGCTAAAAGGAAAAGATAGCGGTTATAATAAGACTCTTACTTAGGTATTATAAAATACCCCTTAAGCTAAGTAAGTAAAAAGATTAATATTAGAATAATATAGAATATTAGGTTTTTATATTAGATACGGAATAAATATATACCTTATATATAACTATAACTTCTAACCCTTATAAAGGCTATAGTAGAAAGCCCTAGGAGAAACTTATATTAACTATACGGAAATCTTACCTTAGATTAAGGAATATAATTCTAACGATAACTAAGGAAAAGAATAGCTCTAGGATATCGTAGCGTCCCGGAGGATAAGGTAGTATAGATAAAGGAAGAGAAAAATATCCTCCGTTTTAGACTATAAGCCCTATTTACTAAGATTCCCGTAATCTTAAATAACTTAGAACTAGTAAATACGTTAGTTAACGAAAGCTATGAGAGCTATTCTATAATATACCCGTAGCTAATATAAAACTTACGAATACTAATAGAAAGAATCTTAGCTTAATAAGTAAAAGGGGTAGTAATAAGCAGACTAAAAGTATTAAATATCGCCTAGCTCTCGCTTAAGATAAACGGCTTTAGTTAATTAATTATAATATATATAGTATTAGATCTTAATTTCCCGATTATCCTTAGTAAGCCTTAGCTATAATATATAAAGTTCTACTTAGTCCCTTACGAAGAATAAGTATAATACGGAGATTCGTAATAATAGGTGCGGGTTACTAATACTCGCTCTTAACTAATAAAGAAGATCTCGAACGCGGTATACCTCTATAGCTTAACTTTCGTCGGAGAAGTAAGGAGGAGGTAGAAGGAACTACGCTATTAGAAGAAGGACCTTACTAAATACTTAGAGATCCGAGCGGTAAGAGTTAAAAACGTAGAGAAGGCGTTACGAGATAAGATTCCCTTAATAGATAACTAATTATAAGAACGGATCCCGATAGAATTCTATAATATACTTCCCCTTTTCCGTAAATAAGAAGCGGATAAGTTAAACTTATATAAAGAAGGTATAAATTACTATATTCCGCTTAAGAAAAAAGTAAATAGTAGAGAACCTTAAATCCTATTCGGCCCCCTTTATAGTATATTAAGGGAGGAATTACTTATCCTTAAAAAAATATTATAAGACCTCCTTTAGAAAGGCTTTATCCGACTTAGTAGCTTACCCGCGGGTGCCCTAATCCTCTTCGTAAGGAAACCCGGGGGAGGATTACGGTTTTATATAGATTTCCGTATACTAAACGCGATTATAGTTCTAGATAGATACCCGCTCCCTTTACTCGGTAATACCCTTCGGTTATTAGCTAAGTTTTAATAGCTTATAAAGCTAAATATTATATAAGCTTTCTATAAGGTATAGATTGCTAAAGGAGAGGAATAGAAAATAGCGTTTCGGACCCGATATAGCCTCTTTAAATAGATAGTTACCCCGTTCGGACTTATAGGGGCTCTTACCACCTTTTAAAGATATATTAATAGTATCCTCTAGCTATATCTCGATAAGTTTTACTCGGCCTATATTAATAATATTATTATCTACTCTAATAGCACTAAAGAGAACTATTTCCGCAAGGTACGCTTAGTTCTCCGTAAGCTCTAAGAGTATAGGCTTTATCTAAACCTAGATAAATACGAATTCGTAGTTAAGAAGGTAAAATACTTAAGATTTATAATACTAGTAGGGGTTAGGCTTTAAGTAAACCTAGAAAAGATTAAGATAATTATTAACTAAGCTACGCTAACTTCCCTTAAGGGCCTTCGCAGATTCCTAAGTTTTGCTAATTTCTACCGACTCTTTATTACGGATTTTGCTATAGTAGTAAAACTATTAATAAATCTAACGAAGAAAGGGGTAAAATTCGCCTAGGGACCGGATTAGGAATAAGCTTTCTAGGAAGTTAAGAATCTATTTATAAAAGCCCCTTTACTAGTAGAATAAAACTTCGGGGACCTTATATTTTTAGAGGTAGATATTAGCGCCTATATTATAAGAGGTTATCTTTACTAGGAACGAGAAGGATAGAAACGACTAGTAGCGTTCTTTTCCGTAAAAATAAACGCAGCTAAACGTAACTATCTAATATATAATAAAGAGATATTAGCGATTATTAGATACTTAAAATAGTAGTATACTAAACTACATAGTTATAATAGCTTCGATATTATTACTAATTATAAGAACTTAAAGTATTTTATAACTCGCTAGTACCTTTTAGAACGATAAGCCCGTTAGGCTAAGTACCTATTACGATTTAACTTTAAGATCCGTTATTAACTTAGTAAATAAGCCGCGGTCCTAGACGCTTTTTCCCGTAAGGATTAGGATAAACCCTTAACTACGGAGGAGGAGGACGCCCGCTTTATATAGATAATTCCCGAAAAAGCCCTATAATTTTACTTATAGGCGATAGTAATTAATATTTCTAGGGACCTTACTAATATCCTAGAGAAAGAGGAAGGCGAAGATAGATAATAAAATATAGGTATAGCTACGGAAAAGGCTATAAATCTACGGGATAATATTCTACTAAAAACTTAAGTCTTTTCCGATAATAAGCTTTAGAAACTTTAAAATAGGACGATATTATAAGACTTAGTCTTCTAAGAAGTATATTAAGCTATAGTAAGAGGAGACTACTTACTATCTCTAAAGTTATAACTTAAAGTTTAAATTATAGATTACTATATTAACGCTAAAAGAAGACTACGTTTCCGTAATAAGCTTTAGGTCCCGGGAGCCCCGGTTACTATAATAAAGGACTCTAAGAAAGTACTAGCCTCCCCGCTTAATATATTACGGAATTATCTTATCTAAATAATCTATAACTCGGCCTTAGTTAGTTACTTTAAAAAGGAAGGCATAGTAGCCCTTATAACCCGCGACTTTTTCTAGCCGCTTTAATAATAATACGTTCGTTAATTTTTTAGGAATTACGATACCTATAATAAGACTAAGGCCTAGAAATAATATCGGGCCACTCTTTTTAAGTTATTACTTACTCTAAATTAATTTTACCGATATATATAAATAGATTTTATAACGGACTTCCCGCTTATAGAACGCGGAAATAGGCACTTATAGGTAATTAAAAACCGCCTTAGTAAAGAGATCCTACTTAAGCCGATACCCTTAATAAACGCTCCGCTCTATATAGAGCAGTTTCTTTAGTATTTTATATAGTTTTATTAGTAGCTAAGTATTATCGTAAGTAATAGAGGAACTAACTAAACGAGCGAATTTTAAAGCTATCTTTACTAACTTTACGGGATTAATTAAATACTTAATATAGCCTATTATCTATAAACCGACAGAGGATACGAGAGGGTTAACTAAGATATATAAGCTTACCTCTAAGCGGTAGTTTCTTATAATTAGAATAACTAGGATAAATAGCTTCCCGTAGCCTAGCTTATACTAAATAATAAAGTTTACTTAGCTATAAGAATAACGCTATTCTTCGTAACTTATAAGTTTTAAGCTCTAATAATAATATTATTAAACCCGGATACTTTATAATTATTAATAAGGAATCCTAAGGGCTAGGCTAAGGAATTCGTAAGATAATTATAATAAGTAATAGACTTATATTAGGCTGCCGATACTTTATCCTTATAAACCTAGGAGTTCTAAGCTAATAAGAATCGATAAGCGGCCGAGCGCTTTAAAGTTAGCGATAAAGTTTAGCTTAATCTACGTAATTTCCCTAGCGTAAGGCTTAAGAAGAAGCTTAATTAGAAGAACGCTAAGTTTACGGTAGCGCGGGTTATTAACCCTTCCCTTATTAAACTTACGGGATTGCTAATAAGAGCTTATAATCGCTTTAGTATAGACTTACTTAAGAGGGCAGCTTTAGACCCCTTGCTTAGATAAGAAGTTACTAATTTATAGCTACCTATAATACTAATCGACGGAGAGGAAGAATAGGAAGTTAAAAAGATAGCCTTAGCTAGATAGAAGAAAGTAAGCAGAGGCAGGAGACGGGAGGTCTTCGTTAAATAGAAGGGTTATTAAGACCCGATATAGGAACCTTTAGTAGAACTTAAAGGCACTACTACCCTTAATCGCTTTAAGGCTTTATACGGACTAGCTATATATAACGATAGGCAGGTTATTAGGAAACGCACGGCAAAACGGCTAGCGGAGAATTTATATTAAAAAGCGCACTCTTAGGCGCGAAAACCCCCCCCCCCCCCCTTACGATATTTAGCGGCGCTGCCTTTTCGCAGATAACGACTCCTTAGCCGGGTAATAGCGGCGGCGCGATAGCGTCGGGGTTATTAGTTTAGCGGCGGCGGCGACGGGTGCGGCGGCGGCGGTAGTAGCAGCGTTACGCTTTAGAGTAATAACCTTTTCCTCTAATATTAAAATATTAGCTAACCCCCCGGAGCCCGAAGGCCTATAAGGGGGGGCGATATTAAGGATAGTATTAATATACTCCCTAAAGAAAGAAATTAGCTTTCCGCGTTCGGCACTACAAGATTAGGGAAACTAACTATATAATAAAGGGAGTATCGCTATATATAAGCTTAAGCTTAGCTAATATTATTAAGGCCTAAGTAATAGTAATTAACGCTTAAAGAATATTATCCGCCCTTATTATTACCTTAGGCGGCTATTTAGTCTTAGCGGTAATATACTACGCTATATAAGCTAGAACTAAGAGCCGGGGGGCAGGCGTATAAGTCCGGTATAAAGGCACGTATTCTATATAAGATATATAGGGTTTCTACTTCCCCGCACGCCTTAGCGTCGCGGCCTAATTATAATACTTATAACCTTATTCTATATAACGAAAGTATAAAGGCTCCCGAAGGGCCCCTTTATTATAACTATCTTCGTCCTCGTCCTCGTTATTATCTTTTTTATTAACGGGGTCGGCGGCAGGGGCGGGAGGAGGAGAGGGAGCAGGGGCGAGGGCGGGGGCGGGAGTCTTAGCCTAAGACTTCTTCCGCGAGGCAGGCTACGAAAAACCTAATATTAGCGAACGCTTATTATAGATAAATCGCCCTCCTAAACGCGGGATAAGGATTTACCGTAGTAGGAGGAGGAGGAGGAGAAAGGGAGAGCCGGCGAGGGGCCCTAGGCCGGGAGCTTCTCTATATAGCAGCCTAAGAAATACCCGATAACGTTAGCAGCGCATTTCGCTACGATAAGTAAGTTACCCTCCTAAATATAGGATCGATAAGTCTTATATAGTAAGCTGCTAAGTAAAAAGAGGAAAAGACTTACCTTAGGAGACGGAGGAGGAGGAGGCTTAGAGCGACGATAACCCCCCTAAGTCGGCTTACGGCTATAACGATCTTCGAACTAAGTATTAAAAGCTAGGAAATCCTCCTCTAAACTAAGGCCCCTATTATCGCCCGCGATATTATCGTCGCTATTATTATCGCTATCGTTATCGCCGTTACCGTTATCGTTATCGCCCTTATTATTTAAGTCGTTCTCGTCTTCGTCTTCTTCGACCTAGATAACTTTATTAGTAGCAGTATTAGCAGTAGCGGTAGTAGTAAAGTTAACGATAGCGGAGGCGGCGGCGGCGAGGTTCTAGAGATAACTATTATATTCGCTAGGCTAAGATATCCCTATAAGCAGGAAAATATTAGCACGGTTAAACTCGTAGAATAGGCAGCGGATTCCCTTACTAATAATAGTAATAATAGTAGTATTAATAATAATAACGATAGGGCTATAGAAGGAAGAAGGGAAGGAATAAAAGATTTAATAAGCAGGCACTATAAAAGCTATAGAAAAGTGGGGCGGACTAAGTAACTTAGCGGAAAATTTTTTACCTAACCTTACCGTATACTATATAACAGATCCTATACTTACGGGTAAGGGGAGGGACCTTATATTAAGGTCTAGCCCTTATATCGTATTCGGGTTATTAACCTAAATGTTAGACTTACGAATTAGCCTCGCGATTAAATAATAAGGCTGCCGCTATCCGGCCTAGAGGCCCGCAGCGGAAGGATTAGAAGGAACGGAACGGAAAGGATAGTTAAACAGGGAGGCAAACGGGCTCTAAAGGAAAGAGCGGTATATATAGCTATTTAGCACGCTAGAGTATAGCTTCCTTAGAAGCTCGTTATACGTGATTATTATTACTTATAGCCTAGTAAATAAGTATCCCTTTAACTAGTCCCTTAATAATAACTTTAGGAAAATATAATTATAAATTTTATAATTAAATTACCCTTATTAGTAAACCTTATAACTAATATAAAATATAATTCTATCTTAGTTATAACTAATAAATTAACTAAATATAGCTATTTTATACTTATAATAAAAGCTTTATTTATTAAAAAATTAAGCTATTTATTTTTAAAAATAATAATAGTAAATAAAAGCTTACTTAAAGTTATTATAAGTAATAGAAACTTTAAATTTAATTTTAAATTCTAAACTAGCTTTATATTTAAGCTAAAAACTAAGTATAAATTAAATATTACTTTTTATTTAGAAACTAATAAGGCTATAAAACGCTTAAATTAAACTTTAAAATAATATTTTAAAGCTTATATTACTTATAAATAAGATAATTAAGTAATAAACTTATTTATAGCTTAATTAGCTTATAATACTACTAAATTAGAATTTATTAAAATAACGCTTATTATAATAAATTATAAATTTAATTTAAAAGCTTATAAATTAAAACTATTAAATAAAATTAATAATAAAAAAACTATTTTAAATATTAAATAGCTTAGATTTTTATATTTTTATATAAAATTAAAATTAAATTTTATAGCTAAAAGAATAAATTATTATTATAATAAAAAATATAAAAAAGAACTTTTATTTAATAAAAATAATAAGGTTTATTTATTAAAGAAAAATATAAAAATAAAATAGCTTAATTAGTTTTTAGAATTTAAAAAATTAGAACTTTTCCTTATAAAAGAAAAGCTAAATAACCTTAATTATAAGCTTAAACTTCTTAAAAAAATATTTATTTATTTAGTATTTTATATTTCCTTACTAAAAAAAGTACTTAAAAATGCTAAATTAAAAGAAAATATTAAAATTATAATATTAAAAAAAGAATATAAACTTAAAGCTATTATAAATAAAAAAATAGAAAAAAGTATAATATATTATAATAAAATAAAAAAGATACCTTTTTAAAGAAAATACTTAGAAACCTGCTAAGCACTTAACTAAGGTATTTAAACTTATTAAAAAATTTAATAAAAATAAAGAAAAATACTTTTAATAAGAAGTTTTTAAAATTAAAAACTTTAAAAAAGGGAACGTTATAAATAATATAAAAATAGGAACCTTATATAAATTTAATTAATTATTTTTACCTTATTAAGTTTTTTTAAAATACTCTTTCTTTTCTTATAAGAATAAAAATAACTAATTAACTAACTAATTATTATTTATACTTTATATTATTCTTTTATAATAAAGTTTATAAAGTTATAAACTATAAAAAGGGGAACGTATAATAATTTAAAATATAAATATTAGTTAAAAGTATTATTTTTATTATATAAATAGTATTTATTATATAAATAACTTAATAATATAATTTATATAATAAAGTAAAAATACTAATATTTAATATTTAAATTATAGCTAAACTTTAAAAAGTTAAACTTTAGATAATAAGATAAGATAATAAAGATAAGAATAATAAATAAAATTCTTAAAATAAGAAAAATAGTTAAAAATAGTTAAAAATAAAAAGAAATATTAATTATTATAAATAAAAAATTATTTATTATAATTTATTATTAACTTAAAAGCTAATAAAATATAATAAAATAAAATAAAGTTATTTTACTTATTAAGGGATATAGTAAATTTAAAATTAAAATTTAATTTTAAAATAAGAATTTAATTTTAAAGTAAAAAAAATATAATAAAAGTAAATAGAATAAAATAAAACTATTTTATTCGCTAGTATATTTATAATATAAAGCTTTTATAATATTTTATAGCTTTCTAGCTAGCTTATATAATTAGATAGTTTCTTAAAAAAAGAAAATTATAAAAAAAAGGCTTCCTTTCCTTAAAAAGTCTTTTCTTTCCTTTTTTTTTAAGCTTTTAATTTAAATAATTTATACCTTAAAAGCTTACTTTTTATAACCTTCTATTACCTTATAAGATATTCCTATTTAGGAAGTTTTTACTTATTTATACTTTATAAATTTCTTATTTTAGCTACTTACTACTTAGTTAAAGTAAATAAAGCCCTTTATTTTCTTATTACCTCTTTTCTCTCTTTATTTTTAAAAGCTTAGATTAAGGGCTATAAGTAAGATTAGGTAATTATAAGTATAATTTATAATAATTATTCCTTTTCTTATTATCTTACTTCCGCGCGTTAATATTTACTTAATAGTTTATAATTTAAGTAGCTTACTTATTTTATTATTACTTAAGAATTTATTATTATTATTCCTCTTACTATTAAAAAAATATTTTATATTATAAAGTAAAAAAGTTAAAGCTAATAATAAAAGCGCCTTATTATTATTATTATTCTTATTAATATTATATTATTATTAAGAATATATTATAAGTTAAGATATATAAAGTAAGTATAGTAATTATATTACTAAAAGTAAAGATAAGCGTAAAAGATTATTATTACTTAAGCGTAAAAGGGGCGTAAAGCTTAGTTACTAAGCGTAATATAATATAAGTAATAGCTAATATAATTTATAAGTAATTAATATAAGTAAGAAACTTTAGCGTAAACTAAGCGCGTTAGCTAAATACTTTTTTAGTATAAGAGTAAGTAAGTAAAATAATAGCTTATTTTTCCTTAACTATTATTTATAAGTTATAAATAGCTTATTATAAGCGTATATTTATAATAAAAAGGTATTTTTCTTAAAAGTATTATTTTCGCCGCTACTTATACGCCTTATAAGCTATCTTATAACTATGTTAATAATTAATATTATAGCTATTATAAAAGTTTTAAATATAAAAAGTATGTAAATATTTTATTTTTTATAATATAATAATATTTTTATTATTTAAATCCCTTTTTATAGCGTAGCTACTTATTATATAAAGTAGTAACTATAGCTAATTAGATAATATATTAAAGTAATAAAATAATAACTTAATAAATATAAAAAGCTTAAAAAATAATAATAATAAGAAAAAAAAATAAATAATTATAAAAAGCTTAAATAATAATAATAATAAAAAAAAGTATTATAAGAATATAATAATAAAGTAATAAAATATAAAGCTTAGAGAAATATTTACTTAATAAAGAAAAATAATATAATTAGCTTAAGAAGAAAAATAAAAAAAAAGGAAGAAAAATTTTCTATATAAGGGGTATTTTAACTTATACCTTATATATAGGGTTTAAAATTAGTTAGTCTTTAGTTAGTTAGGACTAACTAAAAAAAGTCTAGACTAAAAGTACGTACCTTTTAGTTAGTCTTTAGTTAGTTAGCCTAAGGACTTTAGTTAGTCCTTAAATATAAGG
>PDHQ01000049.1:3415-64617 GCA_003339415.1 Ophiocordyceps camponoti-saundersi (nom. inval.)
GGGAGAGTAAGGGGGGCGGGTGTTGTTTTTGTTATTTATTTTTTTTTTTTTTGGGTTTGGGAGGGTGGAGGAAACAGGAGAGAAAATCAGCCCCCCCCCCCCCCCCCCCCACATCTTATCGCTCACCTCGGTGAGTCCCGATTTATTATCGCCTTGCGAAGAGAAATTGACAGCCTCTCCCCACTGACAGTGTCGCCTCGTGCAAGCCTCGATGGCCGTGCGACGACCATGGCATACCAACCGAACCTATTCTCGCCGGCGGAACTAGCATATCTGCACAAGTCCCTCTCGCAACGGCCGCCGATAAGACCCGATGGGCGCGGCGCGACGCAATTCCGGCCTCTGACGGCGGAGACGGGGATCCTACCCGGGTGCAACGGCAGCGCGAGGGTGTGCTTCTCCGACGGGACGGAGGCCATCGTCGGCGTCAAGGCGGAACTCGAGCAGACGATCGACGAGAGTGACGGCGACGGTGCCGGGAAAGACTCTCGTGACGGTGCGCGTGAAGACTGGCTGGAGCTGTCCATCGAGATACCCGGACAGCGAGATGATGAGGCATCGACCGTCTTTCTGGCGGAGATGTTGCGCGAGGCTCTCGTCGCTGACGGCGAGCTTCCTATGAAGCTTTGGATCAACCGCCGCTTTCACTGGAGAATGTATCTTGACGTGAGACATCTTCCCGAGTTGCGCTGATCGTCAAGTATTCGCTTCTCTACTAACTGCCCTTGCAGATCCTGCTGATATCACCACCTTTGTCATATCCTGTGCCCCTACTTTCCATAACGACGCACCTGGCCCTGTTGGCGACGAGGCTCCCGCTGCTGAGATCAGAGGGCGATGAAGATCCCATGTTCGATGACGATTGGGAAGTGTCAACGTTCCTCTATCCACGCGACGGGAGCTCGCGACCGCCCGTCACGCTCGTGGTCATCTCTGTCGACGGCAACATAATTTTCGATCCGGCCAAGGAAGAGATCGTCGTCGCCGAAGCGGTAATGGCCCTATCCGTGTCCGACGTCCGTACTACTAAGGCTGCCGGTGATATGGACGTCGACTCCAAACCTGAACTGCGGCTGCTTTCCCTGCGGACCATCGACCCGCCAGCGCGACTGACACCGCCTGGCGTGCCGAACTCGGCAGCCCTCACGGCGACCGGTGTGCCGGTGGCGAAGCTGCCTGACCGGCTGGGGCCGCCCGAAGAAGGAGTGTGGAGGGCGCCCGTGGGGGGGGTCAAGCCTGCTATAATTGATGGCATCATACACACTGTACTGGAGAAACATGGCGTCGCTCGAGAGGTGCTCGACGCTCTCGAGGCTATTGACCTTGCGTGACTGGGCACGAGGGTGCATCTTTACTCAACGTATGGGAAGACGCATACTAGCTTTCTCTGCGTCGGACGGGGAGAGAAGAGAAGTATCAAGTCGACGACGAGCGAGGCGTTGCTACTAGATTCCCCTTTCGCTGGCCTTACCATAGGCCAAACCATTTCTTTTTCTGCACTGGCTTCTCTTCAGCATTGGCCTCGGATCCCATCTCGGGGGCTGGAGCGGCAGTCTCAACCTGCTTCTCCTTGCTCTTGCCGAAAACCATGGTGACAGGATCCTTTGGCTCGATGCCATGCATCTTCATGTAATATCTCCGCTTGGCAACGTCATCGAGGTGGGCCATCCGATGGTCAACAGCTTTGGCCGACTTGTCCTTTTCGTGGAGGATGATGACGTTCTTCCATGCAGAGAGGAAGTAGAGGGGTCGCTGCCATAGGTCGGAAATGGCGGGGACGAGTTCTTTAAAGGGCGAGTGGTGCGTGTAGTTGAGGAAGAAGGTAATTATAGCCATCGCGAAGAGTGCGCCCTGTATCCGTACACGATGTATTCCGAGGTTAGAGCGGAAAAGCCCCGTATGGGTACATGGACAGAAGATGAAGAGAAATGGAAAACCGACTATCGTGATAAAGGTATGTAACAGCCGATTGTGCCATATCCAATGCGCCCAGCTGCCCTCGGGCGCCATCACACCGGGATAGTCCTTTTGCTTTCGGGCGGCAGCCTCGGCAGCCGACAGCGGCGGTGAATAGTGCTTAGGCAAGGCGCCCTTACGAAGCCGCGACCCGTGAGAGGGAGGGTTGAACTTGGCCGGCTTCTCCAGCACGATGGGCCGGTCAGTCGACGACGACGACGACGACGACGAAGACGTACGCCGGCTGAAGTAAATCGGGAATCGGATGCCGATGACAACGCGCCGCCCAACAGCAACGGAAGCAGCCATCATCGTCGCCTTCGTCGTCAACGACGTCATGGCGTCGATGGTTGTGACCGATCTTCGGACCGCGGTCGGCGATGTCTGGCCTCGGCCTCGACTGGTATGGAATTTTTTTTCTATCCTTCGATTCCTTCCCTGCCTTGACAATTCGGTCCCGGTTTCTCCCGCTTTTACGGAGCTGTCTCCCCGCGCTGGCATTTATTAGTGGCTGAAAGGCGGGAGTGCGTAATTCCAGCTCGGGGATTGGCTGGACGGGGGCCGCCGCCGCCGCACCTGTGGCGCAGCACCCGCCCTCGTTTTTTCCCGTCTGCGTATCATCAAAAAGTTGTCATAATAAAAGCCAGTATTCCCCTTTCTTCCCTGCTGATCCAGCATTTCGTCCTCCTTCTCTTTTATCTTTGCTTCCCACGAGTTGTCGCCGTCGTCACTCTCTGATTTCTTCCTTTCTGGCCGGCGTTTCTGCGACTTCCTAATCGCGTGATTCTATTTCCTCTTTGGTATCTTAATAATCTCCGAGACTCTCCCTCACGATGGCTGGTGGTAAGTTGTCTTCTATTCTGTCTTTTTAGCTGTCTTTTTTTCCCTCTCGATTCCGGCATCGAGCGACCCAATTCCCCCTCACTGGAGCCCATCGATGTGCGGTCGCTGCGGTGTCGTCAAACCAGCGTCCGAAAGCGCGCCTCGGGGATGTGACTATCACGGCTTTGCGCTTCAACCGACCTCGCTATAAGATCGTCTCTGATGAACCCTCTGCCTAGAGGCGCATTCTTTTTACGTTCCGCACACCGCATGGAACCTAGACTCTGACATCTCTTTCAGGCGATAGCAAAAAGGGCGCAGGCCTGTTCAAGACTCGGTGCGCCCAGTGCCACACCGTCGAGGCAAATGGCGGCAACAAGATCGGTCCCGCCCTGCATGGTCTCTTCGGTCGCAAGACGGGCTCCGTCGAAGGGTACTCCTACACCGACGCCAACAAGCAGGCCGACGTCACCTGGGACGACAAGACGCTTTTTGCGTATCTAGAGAATCCCAAAAAGTACATCCCCGGCACCAAGATGGCCTTCGGCGGCCTAAAGAAAGAGAAGGATCGCAAGGATCTGATTGCGTATGTGGTCTCGCTCGATTGCACCGAACACTGTTGTCTTTGCTGCTAACTGTTGGGGAAACAGCTACCTCAAGGAGTCCACCGCTTAGAGTATGACCCGTGGCGTATTTGGTGTAACGATACGGCTTTTCGGATAGACAGCCATTGTACCATAGAAAGTTAGACTAGTTGCGTCTGGCACCCTGACTGCGTGCCTGTCGCCGAGACAACTCCCCTTCTTAGACGCCGTTCCTATACATCTTGTGCACCATGCGTTGAGATGATTTCTTCGGGTGAGTGACAGATCCGGAGCAATCAGCTGCAGGCGAAGCTTTGCCCGTCATTCACTTGGCCATCAGATCCTCAGTTGCACCGTACGTTGTATGATTTGTACGTGGACGGGTCCCTCACACTCGATCGAGTGTTGTTCAGCGCGTACTCCCAGTCTTCCTCGACGATGGCTCTCTCAGTAGCCCCATTCTCATATCGCTCCACCGCGTGCTCGGCGGCCTTCGTATGCAGACCGGCGAGATCCGCGCCGCTAAAGTCCGTACAGCGAGCGTCGAGGGCCACGGCTGCCAGACGTTCAAGCGACTCCTTGTCGGCATGTTCGTGCCGCGTGCGGTAGATGGCACGCAAAATGTCCACACGTTCCCTCGGCGTGGGGAGATCAACGAGAACCTGGACACCCAGACGCCCCGGTCGCAACATGGCCTCATCTATCATCTCCGGTCGATTCGTCGTTCCGATGACGTAAATTCCTGTCCGGTCCTTGGCACCATCTAGTTCCGTGAGGAGAGCATTGACAACCCTGGCACCTGTCTCGGTAGAAGAGTTGTTGCGAGGTGGCACGATAGAGTCAATCTCGTCAAAGAATAAGATGCACGGCTTCGATGAGCGTGCCCTCTGAAAAAGCTCTCTTACGGCGCGCTCCGACTCGCCGACGTATTTATTCAACAGCTCTGGTCCGTTGATCAGTATAAAACTGGCCTGGGCTTCGTTGGCGACAGCTTGGGCGACAAGCGTCTTGCCGCAGCCCGGGGGGCCCCAGAGGAGCACGCCCTCGGGTCGCGTCAAGCCATAATCCTGATAAAGTTGTGGGTTCTTGATGGGGCCGATGATGGATCTTTTGAGCCGCTTGCGAGCCTCGGCTAGCGCGCCGACCTGATCCCAAGTGACGCTTGGTATAACCGAGAAGCCCTCCTTTCTTCCAGACGGCGTAAACTCTCTTATAGCGATCTTGAAGTCTTCCATGGTCACACAAGCCAACGCAGGTGGTGGATCTTTCATGGTTCTGGCGAAGAGGTGGCTTGGATGGTTGGGGTTCTCCGCCGAATCTTTGCCTTTTCGGATGTCATCACAGAGATCGAGTATGGCTCTGGCTGGAAGGTAATTACTCGCTGTTCTTTTCTTGAAACTGATACCTGCCAGGGTCGCGATCGCGGCAAGGTCAGCGCCGACATATCCATGAGTCATCTTTGCCAGCTCGAGGAGATCCACGTCGTCAGCGAGCTTCATACTCTCGGTAACGGCCACCATGATGTCCCGTCGCGATTTGCAGTCCGGAACCTGCATGTGAAAGGTCATCTCGAGCGAGTTAAAACTTAGAACTGCCGGATCGATATCGGTGAGCCGGGACGTGGTAGCGATTGCCAGTACATGGCCATTCTTGTCTCGACTGTTGCGGATCCGCTCCATCTGGTCTTCAAAGGCGCAGGCCGCTGCCCGGAAATGTTGCTCTCCATGGCTGGAAGATCCAGGTCGGGGCATATATCTATCGATGTGCTCGAGAAAAACGATGCTTGGGGATAGACTGATGGCTGTATCTATGGCCTCGGAGAGACTCCGTTCGGTTCGATCAGGATCATCCTGAAAGCAGCCTTTCAAAGAAACGAGCGGCACGGCCAGCGTCCTGGCGATGTTCTTCACCATTGTCTTTTTCCCGACGCCTGAAGGTCCAGACAAGAGCATGCCCGGGGTCAATCGCGGAGATATGATGCGGTAGTGATCTGAGTCGCGAAGAAGCACCCAAGCAACGGTCAAAAGGTTTGAAAAAACTTCATCGACGCCGCCCAAGGGTAAAGGTCGCCCCGGCTGCTCAACTGCGAAACGCCTCGACTTTTGCTGCTTTCTCGTCTGTGGCTTGTCGCTTTTGATTGGCGCGTCGGTAGTTGTCGTGGGAGCGCTGGATCGTTCGTCGTCGTCATCGCCGTCGGCACGGGTGCGGCGCTTCTTCGTCACCGGTTGACCGTTGGAGCTTCGTACTTGACAGCCGGTATTCCAGAGCTTCACCATTTGGCGGTTCAGCAGGAATCCGCCTTTTTCTGCCGTGGGATCAGATTCGTGGTTGTCTATCGCCGCCTCCGAGTCTCCGCAATCACTGTCCTCCAATTCGTGCTTGCGCATTTCTATAGCTTGGTTGATGGCGTCCTCGAGAGGTCGTTTCTTCAGCCTAGCGAGGCTGGAATTGGATGTTTTGATGGCTTCATAAACGGCAGACACAGTCGTCAAGGGCTTATCGCGGTGAGATGATGCCTCGAGTTTGGAGATGATATGGTACACATCTCGGTCGAGTTTCGTTCGAAAGCCATGCCTAGACTTGCTGGTCATGTTTACCATCTACCAGGGAGGCTTCTTTGTAGGCGGTGTCTCTCTGCCTTCTGATGGTAATGAGAAGAAGTTGGGAATTGTGGGTTTGCGATGAAGCTTAATCAGCAGCGTCTGATAATGCATGTACGAATAGCATTCAGAAAGTCGAGTCTCGTGACCGTGACACTGCCCCTGACGGCACTGGGCAGCTCTTTCACTTGCCTGAGCAGGAGGAACATGAGGTGCTACGTATGAAGCGCTTTCAGGAGGCCTCACGAATACAGTTACGTCAACTCCTGTTTTCACAATACGAAGCTATCTCCCAACGCTTTGAATCTCGTCCTGCCTGTATGTATATATGTATGTACATATGTAGATTCCTTGGGCACATGCTATTATTTCTAACGCCTGGTATTGAAACGACAGGTTGACGGGGTTTCGACCACAAACGCCTTCCCATCGGAATGGCTTACTGATGGCTGGTTGCCGGGACTCGGAGTAGCAGAAACAAAATAGACGACCTGTATGCCAAGATATCGCACCGGAGAGGAGGTTGAAGTATGTATGTATTTATTCAATTTCAAGGGCTCATCTAGCCAGCCTTCTTTCGGCAGGAAGGGAACAAGGTAGGAGGATCAAGGACGCAGACAGCTTTCACCATCTCTCTGGCGCGTATCATGCATGTTTTTGTACTCACAGAGTAGTCATGCCTCGGCGAGAAAGCATGAATGCAGACGACATTATAGGCCACTCCCTCACCGGTCCTACTGAAGCGGCGTCAGCAGACCGTATATACTCTTCATCAGGGTCCCACGCAGGAAGCAGAGTTTGCTTGCTGTTCAGAGATATTAATGCTGCCGTTGCTCCGTTCCCGTAGTCGAGGTCTTGGGCATTTCCTCGAGGCGCTTTGAGCATCGGAAGCCGCCGCCGGTTCTTCGACTGTGTGAGTGCCCAGAGACGTGGCGTAGGCGATGAGGGAAACCGGAACTTATCAAACGAAGATGTCCAACTCGGCAATGGCCCAATGGGATAGGGATCGGCAAGTAGGTACATACGATTTCCAGATCTGGACGAGGCCATTGGCAGCCCGTATCAAATTAGTTGTCATTTTTGGTTCGACTTTGTCGTCTCGGGGATGGAATGGAGCTGAGAGACAAATACTCTTCATCCATTATTTCAAATATATCTCAGGCTCATCTTCTTGACCGACTTTTCCATTTGACGTGTCACTTCTGAGGTAAGGTACGATGCGATGCCGCCGAATGCACAACGATCCCGGGCGAATAAAGGCTCGACGCATGGCGCCTGCGAGTGGCTGGTGTCGCGTATCACGTCAAGACTGGAAGGAAGACGTTGATAACTGCATCTGTATTACGCAACGGTGAGTACCTAGGTACCTAGCTATGACAAGGAGTCATCGACATTACTAAAGCAGACCGGTCTGCCACCGACGGTGTCGCTGACAAGTCAAGATAAGATGTCTTGATCAGACTGCATAGGAACTGGTGGCAAGATGACTACTGCCGTAATGTCATGGACTTGCAGATACGCCAGAACAGGAACCCCTATTCGCGCAAACTTGTGCGTCGATGATGCATAATGCGATCGATTCTGGAGTTGGAAAGCATTGATCTCAGGAGCATGTCTGAGTAGGTAGGCATATATATATATGTAGGTATACCTAGGTAGGTAGGTATGTTAAAACAGAGGCAGGTCTTTCACTCATCTTAACGTAACATCAGCACTTTGTTTCCAAGAGTACGAAGGAGAACAACCAAGACGGGTAGAAGAACCGACAAGAAGAAGAAAGAAAATGAAGGGAACAACGGAAAATTCAACCAGACCGCTCGGACAGATCATGTCGGACAATGATGCCATCGCCGTCATAGGGATGGCCATGCGTCTACCAGGCGGAGTTCACAACGGCGACGACTTCTGGAAGTTGATGGCAGAGAAGAAAAGCGGCTTCTGCAAAGTGCCGCAGAATCGCTTCAACCCGTCGGGCCACTTGAAGACAAATGCTGGGGCCGAGGGGTATTTTCTTCAAGACGTCGATCTCAGACAATTCGATTCGTCCACGCAAATCAAGTGTTCCGTGATAGCATCCGTCGCCTGGATGCCCATTTGTCCACGCTCGTCCCCCGTCCAAGTTGGACCATCGACAGTAAGGATTCGAGGAGAGAACTTCCCATGCACAACAAGGCGATGCTGACTCGGAGAGCTTGGCAGGCGAATTGCGAAAGACGGCCGGCTCCAGCGTGGTTCATGAGGCGGGAATGGCGGCGCCGCTCCTAGTCGCCGTGCAAATAGGTCTAGTCGACATTCTTCGGTCGTGGAAGGTTACTCCCGATATTGTCGTCGGTCACTCTTCGGGTGAGATTGCTGCAGCATACGCCAGCGGTGCTATCACGGCTCAGGCTGCCATCAGTATTGCCTTCTTCCGTGGCGTCTTGTGCTCCGAGATCGAGGAGGCCGGATCCATGGCCGCCGTCGGTCTCGGGCAGGACGAGGTGGCCCCGTACATGGAACCAGGCGTGGTGATTGCGTGCAAGAACAGCCAAGCCAGCGTCACCTTGTCTGGCGACGCTGGCCAGGTCGACAAGGTAATCGGAAAGCTCAACCAGTCGCTGCCGGGCGTTTTCACCCAGAAAGTGAAAGTCGAGGTGGCATATCACTCTCGTCAGTACTGCCTCACGTCTGTCGTCTGTTTCGGGGGACTGACTCTTCGAGCCAGACCACATGAGGAAATGCGGGGCCCGTTATGAGGAGAAGCTGCGCTCGTTTATCGATTCCGTCGAGCCAGCCGTTCCATTCTTCTCCTCAACTACCGGTGACAGACTCAAGGGCAAAGGCAGTCTCGAGTCGGCTTACTGGCGCGCCAATCTGGAGAATCCGGTCGAGTTCAATGCCGCAGTCAGATCTGCTCTGGGTCAACAGAAGGACCGAGTGCTTGTCATCGAGATTGGTGCCCATAGTGCGCTCCGACGCTCAATCAGGCATATCAAAGAGGACATGGGCCGTCAAGACGACGTTTATGTGTCAACTCTGCAGGCAAGACAGAATTGCTGGACGAATCTGCTCGAACTGTCGGGCGAACTCTTTCGAAACAAGGTGGGCTTGGACTACAGCTACTGCTGCAGCCCAGAAGGCTGCCATGTCCATAGCCTGCCGCGATACCCCTGGATGCAAGACACTTCTCATTGGAGCGAAACCCGCGTGATGCGCGAATGGCGCTTCCGAGAGCACGGTCCGCACCCGCTTCTGGGATCCCCCGTCGTCGAAGTGTTTCACGACATGGAGGCAAGCTGGAGAAATCATCTCTCTTTAGAAGAGATCCCCTGGATGATAGGCCACAAGATTGAAGGCCTGGTTGTCTGCCCTGAGACCGGTTACTTCGCCTATCATGGCGAGGCTATACGGCAGCTTTCGGGGATCCGAGAATACAGCCTCAGAAACGTCTCCCTGACAGACACACTCGTCGTGCCGCTCGAGGGCCGAGTAGAGGTTGTTACAAGCTTGCGAAGAGAATCTGCTGGCGAGGACCAGTGGTACTCCTTCACAATCAGCTCCCATGATGGGTCTACGTGGACTCGTCACGCCTATGGCGAAGCTCGAAGTGGCTTCAACTCCATGCGACGGACCAAGAAGTCTGGGCCTCCTACGTCGTTGGAGAGAAGGGTCAATGCGAAGAGGTGGTACAAGTCTTTCGACGACAGAGGCTACAATTTCAGCGGCCCATTCCAAATCTTGCGAGGGATCACGGCTTCGCCCGTGAGGCAATCAGCGACCGCAACGGCGCCATCATTCAACGAAGACGAAGGTTACGCCATACATCCAGCAACAATGGACGCCTGTACGCTGGTCCTTTTGTGGCTCGTACTCACGGACTCGGCCGCAATTTAAAGGGGCTAGTGCTTCCCATATTCGTGAAGGAGGTTTGCGTGCGCCCGTCGACGGAGGACTTGTCCGCGACGGTGACGGTGGAGTCGGAGCTGGACGATGCCAATGTCGAAGTCTCGGCGGCCGGGGCCTCTGGCGAAAGCTGTCTCCTCATCGGGGGATTGAAGTTGTCTGCAGGAGACCCGACTGAAGAATATGCCGCATACGAGAACCTGATATATGAAGTTGACTGGATTCCACACGCGGACTTCATGCCATTTGCAAATCCCTCTGGTTTCCCGCGCCCGACAAACTCTTCACCAGAACTTCGATGCCTTGAAGAGCTTGTTATGCTTTGTTGCATCGATAACGTACAGAATACCGACAGGAGCAGGGTGGCGAAGCCACATCTGCTCAGACACTTGGACTGGATGCGACAGCACGTAAAGACATACCAGTCGAACCTAAACCCGCTTGTCTCGACCGAATTTCAGCTGTGCAGTCTGTCCAGAGAGGAGCGTTTGGCAAGAATTAAACAGCTGTATGAAGATAATAGAGAGAAAAGCGTCGTTTTCGAAGGCGTTCGTCATATGTTCCGCAGCAACGACTCCATCATGTTCGGCGAGTCTCATCCACTCGAGACTCTGCTGAAGAATGACATTCTCGGTAAACTTCATGACCTCACCGAAGTTATGGATTACTCGAATATTGTTGGGTCTCTCGTGCGCCAGAACCCTCGGATGAAGATCCTGGAGGTCGGCGCCGGGACTTGTGCGACAACGGCCAAGATACTGCAGACACTCACGTCGGCCCAAGGCAGGCCCATCTACGAGAGCTACCTGATAACTGATACTTCCACCGCCTTTTTTAAGAACGCCAAAGAACGTCTCGCCGGTTTCGACCGGCTTCAATACGCCAGGTTTGACATCACTCGCGATGCCAAAGAACAAGGCTTGAACGACAAATATGACCTCATTATTGCAGCGAATGTAAGATAAAAATCTTTCTCTCCCCCTTCTTCTGCTTACACGGGCTGTTCATGCTTGACTCACCTTGTCAACAGGTGATCCACGCCACCCCGAGCCTACAAGCTACGTTGCGTAATTTGAGAAGTATTGTTAGCAACGAAGGCAGGCTTCTTCTCATGGAGCTGGACTCAGGTGCTTGCCCTTCTCCCGAGGCCGGCCGCGTATGCTGCTAACACAGCAGTTCGCTATCGCATAGCTGAGGCCAAGTATATAAACTACATATTTGTTCGTGGCTTGTCTCGCACATACATACATATGGATACTGATCCCCGCTGACCCGTTGTAACAACTTTGCATCTAGGGTTATCTTCCCGGTTGGTGGAACGGTGTCGATGACGGCCGCGAGAACGAGCCATACATAACCCCAGAGAGATGGACCAAGGAAATGCTGTCCGCTGGTTTCATGCAGCCGGACTTCGTGCCAACGAATGGCGAAACTGATGCTCGGATTGTGGCGGGCATGCTTTTCGCTCCCCAAGTTGCCATCAACGTACCGGCTGCGGTCACTCTTCTTACTCGTACAAGGAATGGGCCTTACGTACAGGAAATGACGGATAGTCTGGATGCAAGAGGAATATCGGTTGACGTGCGCATCTTCGGCCAGTCTCTACCTCGCCAGGATGTCATCTGTCTTCTTGACCTACAATCGCCCACGCTTCATGACTTGGATGAAACATCCTTCGCAACTCTGGTGAAGTATATGCGGTCCATGGAGAGAAGAACCATGGTTTGGGTATCTCCCGCATCGCAAACGAGCTGCGAGGATCCTCGCTATGGCATGATGCACGGCTTTGCGCGATCAATACGGTCCGAGCTGCAGCTTCGACTTTACACGATCGAGTTGGATGCGCAGAGCCAAAGGCCATCTGTTGCTTCAGCAGCCATATTGACCAGAGTGTTTCTTCACACTCAGAGGCCAAAGACCGCTGAACTCCAAAGGGATCTAGACTGGGAGTTTGCGGTCGTCGACGGAGAAGTGCTAGTGCCGCGGGTAGATTGGAAATCCCTTGAGGATGCTCAGTTCCAAACAGCTGGCGGCCGTCGGCATGAAGTCGACTACCATCTGACTGTCGATCAGCCGGGTCTGCTCCGGACCCTGGGATGGAGTGTCAAGGAACGTGAGAAGCCGGGTCACGGCGAGGTCCTTGTACAGGTGAAAGCTATGGGACTCAACTTCAGAGTATGCCCTCACAATGTACGTTATGTTTTAACCGCATGGCTGACTGTTAGACAAGGATTGCGCGCTCTCGCTCGGGCTTATGAGCTTTCCACATTTTGGGTCCGAGGGCAGCGGCGTGATTGTGGAAGTCGGCCAAGATGTCCAAGACTTGTCCATTGGCGACCAAGTCTTCTTCCTCGCAATAGATGGCGTCGGGTCCCACGTTCGGATTTCGCAGAAGGCATGCCGGCGCTTCGGCAATCATCTCAGTTTCGAGGAGGCGGCTGCCTGCCCCTACGTTTTCAGCACGGCCGTCCTTGCCATCATCGACAAGGCTAGACTGTCTGCGGGCCAGGTAGGAGAATCCCTTTAGACGCCCGTCTCGCGCCTTCTCAGCGTCTCTGACTAGACTGATGCAAAACAGACGATTCTCATACACTCGGCCTGCGGCGGCTTCGGATTAGCTGCCATCCAGGTTGCTACGCTTTGTAACGCCGAGGTAAGTGTGCTTGCTCGTACGTGTCAGGACATGGCTTTTGTGACCGTTTTGCAGATCTACTGCACAGTGAGCAGCGACGAGAAAAGGGATTTTTTGATTCGAAAATGTGGAATCCGAGAGTCTCACATCTTCCACTCCCGCCAAGGTACCTTTTTGCACGACATCATGGTGGCCACAGATGGAAGGGGAGTCGATGTCGTCTTGAACTCACTCTCCCAGGAAATGCTGGAGGCCTCGTGGAAATGCGTCGCCAAATCCGGCATCATGGTAGAGATCAGAAAGGTAGACATGCGTCGCAGGCACAAGCTCTCTCTGGAATTGTTCGAAGACAATCGAACCTTGACTGGCCTCAGTCTCGATCTGCTCGGACTCGAGAAAATTGACAGGTCAGTTTAATCACGACTCGTTTCGCGCAGAAGGCTGATGTCGCCAAACACGCAGTGTACTTGGTCGAATCGCCTCCTGGCTCGATTCGGGGAAAATCAAACCTCCCAGAATTTCCGACTGCTGGAGTGCTGAGCAGGCTCAAGAGGCGGTCCGGCTCATGTCGCAGGGAAATCACATTGGCAAGATGATCATCAGGTTCCCGGACGATTGGTCCTCTGTTCCGACGAAACCAAGGACCACCTTTCCCATCCAGCTGCGTCCCGACCGCAGCTATCTGCTCGTTGGTGGGACAGGTGGCCTTGGCACGGCAACGGCTACTTGGCTGGTGGAGATGGGGGCTCGCCATCTCATATTCCTCTCGCGCTCTGCGGGTGAGACTCGGGAGTCTCGAAACTTGACTGAGGAATTGAGTGCGCAGGGCTGTGCTGTGCAGATGACGCGCGGAGACGTTTGCAACCCTTCGGATGTGCTTAGAGCCATCGAGCAGGCGGCTAAACCAATTGCTGGTGTCACCAGCTTCGCCATGGTGGTAATGGTGCGATCTCTCCCACTCTGATCCCGGTGGTCGGGAAGTCTTTGCTCAACTGACACCACGGAAACCATCAGATCAAGAGCTTGGCCGAAATGAACTTCGCAGAGTGGTCTGATTCTGTTGCGCCCAAGGTTCAGGGCACATGGAACCTGCATAACCTCTTGCCCACCGATCTGGATTTCTTCATCTTGTGCTCGTCTGCTGGTGCCTTATTAGGTCAAGAGAGGCAGATTAGCTATACTGCAGCGAACACCTTCCTCGGATCATTCAGCAAGTATCGCCGTCAACAGGGTCTCGTCGCATCCGTCATCGACATAGGTGCCTTGGCAGATTTTGGCTTCCTTTCAGAGAACAATGAGGCCCTCGAAGTGTTGCTTGAGTCGGGCATCCGGAAATTTTCAGAAAATGAAGTGCTTACTATGATGCAGCTAGCTATGCGCAGGTCAAAGCTGACGTCTGGTCCTCCGACAACACATGGAATAACCGGCCACGATCAAGGTCAAATCACATGCGGCTTAATGAGGAATGAACGTGTTGCATCCAAAGTGGCACAAAGTGACTTCTACTCTGACGCACGACTCAGCCACTTAATGAACATGGAAAGCAAGCATGAGTCTTCAGGGACGATCGCGAAAGACTCATCTTCGGACGTGGTGGCTTCAATAGCCATCGATCCAAACATCTTGGAAAACAACGACATCACCGCTCGGATTGCGAGGGAAATTGCTTCCGCATGCTGCAAATTTCTGCTCAAGGAGCCTAGCAGCTTTGACATTCAACAATCCCCCAGGCAATCTGGTGTGGACTCCATGGTAGCCGTGGAGTTGCGCCAATGGCTTTTGCGCCACTATGAAATCAGGCTCAGTACAGTCTTCATCGATTCTGCCCCTTCTTTCCTGTTCGTCGCGGAGGAGGTGCGGCAAATCATGTTGTCTCGTCGCCGCACTTGACCTCCGTCTTTGACGTGCGGAAGATTCAGGGAAAAGAAGGGGGGCACGCAGTGAGGGCAAGGGCTTTTCACGATAACGGGTCGTGAACGTGCTAGTTAGAAAGTTGATGAGAAACTTGGTTCCGAAGAATGTCATGCGCAACAGCACATGTACTGGTTGGTCGAGCTGGATTCCAGATTCTGTATTTCCCTATAGCAGATCTAGCTGTCCACCAGTACAGGTTCTTATAGAATCTGCGCATCCGGACCCGTTTCCCCCTGTCTGCAGGTTTCCTGTCGGCACCGCGCGTTAACTCGAGGCACTGCCACTGTCGCGGCTGCTAATTGCAGGCCGCCACGGCAGCGTTCTCTTGAGAGCCGGTCAAGGTCTGCACGACCTGGATGCGGAAGTATCTTATTATTTCGAGCAAACTTCGACTCCGTCACTTCCATATATTGTAAAGAATGCCCCATTCATAGGCGAAGCTGAGTCGGAATCTCCATGGTAGTCCCTCGAAAGAACACCAGCGTAGGTAGGTGTGGATATAGAAGAGTTGACTTGCGTTGGAGGTTGAAAGTGGATTCTCACGTGATTATTCATTCAGATTCTGCATTCTACTAGGTACCTAGGTATGTGCATATTTCTTTATCCCAGACGGCACGTGGAGTGCAATGTCATTAGTAATTTGTGAGTAAGTGTCAAAGTCGCAGTGCCTGGTGGGATCGCCATGACGACCACTTCGTCCCGCGAACCTCATCCACCGTCGGCATATCTCTCGACGCACCCGAAGCGCTCCCTGAGCGTCCTTCCGTCTATCATGGGCGGCAAGCCCAGTAAAGTCACAGCCCAGGACAAGTATCTCTTCTCACTCGCCTCTGCCCCTTCCGTCTCTGAATCCGCCTGACCCGGACGTCAGGGCCATCCTCGACTTGAAAAGCCAGCGAGATAAACTCCACCAGTACCAACGCCGCATCACCCTCTTGACCGATAAAGAGACGGATGTGGCTCGTCAGCTTCTCGCCCGGGGCGACAAGAAGGGCGCTCTTCTCGCGCTGCGCCGCAAGAAATATCAGGAATCCCTCCTGTCCAAAACGGACGCCCAGCTGGAGCAACTGGAGAAACTAACAGCCAACGTCGAGTTTGCACGGATACAAAAAGATGTTGTCTTTGGTCTTCAACAAGGGACCAAGGTCCTCAAGGAGATTCATGCCGAGATGGGTGGCATCGAGCACGTCGAGAAGCTCATGGGCGAAACTGCGGATGCCATCGCATACCAACAGGCAAGCAGCCCCATTCCATCCCATTTAAACCCCTTTTTGAACTATCTTGCTGATTGTACCTGTTGAACTATAGGAGGTTAGCGACATGCTTGGGGGCCGTATCTCCAACCAGGACGAGCAAGAGGTCGAAGATGAGCTGGCTGCACTGCAGGCTGATGTAGTAGGAGAGAACAAGGAGCTACCGTCCGTCCCGATTGCACATCTACACGGCCGCCAGACGAATGCAACACAAGAATCCGTCAAAGAGACGGAGCCGGAGAGATCAGCCATTTTGGCGGCCTAACGGCTATCGCCTCGCCATCCTCGTGTCTCCAATCATTTCCCTTATGATGCGTTTTCGATACCTATAGAGGCGGGCGCGGCGTTTAGGCATTGCATTCATCGGTGACCTCGTCTTCCGTTGGTTGATACAAATTACACTACAGCCTTATCTATCTGCCATATTTTGCCATGAGCTTTTTCAAGATGGTCATGGCCCCTTCACGATAGCCACCACCGAAGATAGCATAGTGATTCAGGTGGTGATATCTATTGCGATACATCGGCATCGGCTCGAAACCTGTTGTGATCGTGGGGGGCAACTCACAGTTCGTACAGCATGATCCGATCATGCCACTCATCCACTGGCTCCGCCTTATGGACAAGCTTGTGGTACTCGGACCAGAAGTCGGGGCCGAAGCCGCCAAACATGCGCATGATTCCAAGCTCATATTCCGAATGGGCATATGCGGCTGAGGGGTCGAAAACGACGTTCTCGACGCTGCAGCTGCCGCCTATTCGGCCCGTACCGTGATTGCCGTTCCACAGGTCTCCGTGGACGACGACGGGAACTATGTCAGGGCGAAGATGGCCGTCGGCGAGGAGACGCGGGACAACGGTGTCAGCCACCTTGAGCACCGCGGAGCTCAGGTCGGAATCGGGACCATTCTTTGCGATGCAAGCGCGCAAGATGCCGCGCAAGCGATTATCGGCGTAGAAATCGGCCCACGACGTCTTCCAACTGTTGTCTTGGGCCGTCTCGCCGCAAAATGTGGACTCGGGAAAGCCGAAGACGGGCGCGTCATAGCCAGCGGGCACGGGAGCGGGCGTCGTGTGCAGCTTGGCCAGCTTGGCAGCGAGAGACGGGCGCGAGCTTGGCGGGGCGGCCGAGGAGGAGAAGTCGACGAATTCTGTGACGAGGAAGAAGCGATCCGCGGCCGACTTCATGGCGCCGTGGGCGTGTGACCTAGGGCAGAAGCCGGGAACGGCGTCGTTGATGGCGTTGAGAGATGCGTGCTCGCCTGGGGCAAGAAGAGAAGTCAGCGGGGGGCGCGCGCGCGCACAATTCAGTAGCTGTTCGGAGTGGCGATGACGAGCCGCGAAACATGAGGTCCGCCTCCTGACCGGCGCCCGTCTTGACGAAGAAGTTGCGCCGCTCTTCACCGTCGGTGGCGGCGGTCGTCAGCTTAAAGGTTGACGAGAAGTTGGAGCCGCCGTGCGAGGCGATTTTGGTGCGAGCGCCGTCGAGTCCCAGCGCCTCGAGGATGGCCGGGTCGACGGACATTTTCGATCGAGGCCGCAGGTTCAATGTCTATATATGTCTTTACGCGAAACAAGCCGGCTGCTTAACAGGTTGAGCAGAAGGTTGTTTGGGTGGTTGGGAGTGCGGAGTTGGGGATAGAATGCGTATGACGTCAATAGCGAGGGCACTTGATCACGCATCCCTCATTCTCCTTCCCAGCAGGTACCCAGGGGGAGCATGGCAGATGTTGTATATCCGTAAACTTGTATCTGTATCCGTAGTTTCCGTAAGGACGTAGAATTTGACACAGGACGCAGTACATACATATCTTCTCTGTATGTACGGACGTACAAAGAAACAAATGAAGCTGTCCTATCCCATAGCTGCCCCCGGAAGTTCGTCCCGGAAGCCGGAAGCCTCACGCCGAGATCATCCGGCGGGAGCCATCCGGAGCCCCACTCGGGTATTGTATCCGTACAATGTACCGTACCGCCGGGCCCTTTCCATCGATTGCCCCCCCCTCTCTTCCCTTCCCTGCCTGCATGTTTGCAGATGCTCCCAACTCCATCCAATCGCTTTGATATCAGACCTGCGTGCACAAAGAAGAACCAATTTGCTGCCGTTGCCGACTTCGTTTCTCTACCCGTGAATGAAAACGCCTTTGTTTGTGTGAATGTTTTAAAACACCCCCTTCCATGCGCTTGATATCCCCCCTTTCCTTGACGCCACTTTTCATGCTTCCCTTTATGTATGTATGTGTGTGTTGCTTGTATGGAATCACTTGGAGGAGACGAATTCAATGTGTGTCGTCGTGAAAGTGTTGTGCTCGTCCTCGTCTTCGTCTGATTGTCTCGATGGAGAAGTAGAAGTGGAAGATGGCGATGGAAAGTTCCATCTCGGGACGACCGTTCGCCGCAGCTCCGGCTGGTTGAAGCAAGTGGCGCATGGGCAGGCGGAAGAGGTGCCGAGGGGGGGAGGAGGCGTGCAATGGCGCGCAAACCAGTTTGGTCGTGAGGAGGGCATGGCGAGAGAGAGAGAGAGGTGAGAGGAGGTTTGATGATTGTGTGTTTGGACTGGACTGACTGGACTGGACGGACTGGACTGGCTTGACCACCTCATCACGGGAGAACGATGGGGAGGCGACACCTCATATTTATCCTCGCCTCCAACCGCTCACACTCTCTCTGCTATAGCCAACAGATGCATGCAATACAAGCCACCCCGGCCTCTCACGCAGGGGGGGGGGCTCTTCTCCTGACGAATATGCCCGGATGCACCTACGCATGCACATGCACGGGCAATCCGAGCTTCTACCGAGTCCTGAACGAAATCCCGCTTGGAAGGGGAAGGGGGGGGAAGAAGCCGTGGATAATTTCGATTCGACTCTCTGAAATTAGATTAACGAGGGAAAAAAGAAACAGCATCGTTGATTGGCAGCTTCTTCGCTCGGTAACACAGGCGCGGAAGACGCCCGACGGCCCTCCGGCCCAATTAGCTCCGTCGCGGGCGTCTCGGCCCGGAAAGCAACGGCCGCAGCCTACTCATCCGAGACATTCATCAATCATCATACATGTATGTATGTATGCAGTCGCCCCTACGGCTCTCTCTCACCGAGTCGCATCATGACACTTCATCCGTACATGCGTGTATGTACATACATACTCCGTACATACATACATCATGTGCAAGCCACATGCGCTACCCCGTCGGCTCGGTCTTAAAGCGTACAAGTGGCGTTGGACGTTGGCCAAGATACCAAAATCGTCATCGTCAACGCAAAAGTTCGTCTCATTGTCCCTCGTTCGTTCCCAAACACACAGAGACACACACACACACGCACAACCCCCGTCCGTTCAGGCATCTACCGAAACAAAGAGACTCATACGCGACCGATGACACCCCTTTACGCGCCCGCCCAGCCCCTGTCGTCCCACCAGCCTTCTACCCGGTTAGATACCCAAGGAAAACTCGACGCCAACATCCATGTCTCGAGCTGTACACGTGTGCGTGGTTGAATCATCAGCATCTCGTCGTTTTATCCACCATCGCCGTCAACACCGCCATCTGCAGACACTTACCCAGCTTCACCATCTTCGACAGCTGCACCGCCTTCTCGGCCGCGCTCTGCAGGTCGTCGATCGAGAAAATCTTCATGCCCGACTCGTTGATCAGCTTGTGCGCCTGCTCCACATTGGTGCCCTGAAGACGAGCAATGATTGGTATCTTGAGGTTCAGCGTCTCGACCGTCTTGATAAGTCCGGTGGCGATGTGGTCACAGCGCACGATGCCGCCAAAGATGTTGACGAAGATGGCCGTCACCTTGGCGTCGCTCGTGATGAGTTCAAAGGCCTCCTTGATCGCCGCCGGTGTGGCGCCACCACCGACGTCCAAGAAGTTGGCCGGTTGCCCGCCGTTGAGCTTGATGATGTCCATGGTCGCCATGGCCAGACCCGCGCCATTGACGAGGCAGCCGATATCACCGTCCAGCTTGATAAAGTTAAGTCCCGACTTGGCAGCCCGGACCTCGTCAGCGTCTTCCTGTGACGTGTCGCGCCACTCAAAGACTTCCTTCTGCCTGAAGTCGGCGTTGTCGTCGAAACCAAACTTGGCATCCATGCATAGAACCTGATGGTCAGACGTCTCTGAAAGCGGGTTGATCTCGATCTGCGTCGCGTCACGCTCGACGAAGATCTTGTAGAGCTTCTGGATCGTATCCTTGGCATCTTCGACGCATTGATCGCTGAAGCCGAGCTTGGTGGCAATGCCGCGAGCCACGTCGTCAGTCACACCCTTGTTGATGTCAACGTACGTTGTCACGATGGCTTCGGGATTCTCCTTGGCCACCGTCTCAATATCCATGCCGCCCTGTGACGAGGAGACGATGACGGGAGTCTGCGAGGTGCGGTCCATAAGGATGGCCAGGTAGAATTCGCGACGGGCAAACTTGCGTTCGCAGATATAGACGGCGTTGCACAATCGACCGCCTGCCCCCGTCTGCTTGGTGACGAGTTTGTGGCCGATCATCTGCTGGGCGAACATTTCGGCCTCGTGCGGCGAATAGATGACGCGCACCCCGCCCTTCAAGCCGTTGTCAAACGTTCCTTTGCCCCGGCCGCCAGCAAGAACTTGGGCCTTGATGACCATGTCCTCGGTTCCGATGTTCTTCGCCACTGTTTTAGCCTCCTCGGCCGACTGGGCTACGGAGCCTTTGGGAACGCCGACTCCATACTGTCGACGTGGCTTCCGTCAGCATCCACGGCGCGAAGTATGCGAGGGAGGAAGCCAGCTACTCTACCTTTCGCAGCAGATCAGCCGACCGGTACTCATGAATGCTCAGTGCTCGTCGTTGTTGAGCGACACCAGGGATACGTGTCAAAGGAGCGACTCGGAGCTGTCCACGGCAGATGTGGTCAGTAGGTAAGTTTCTCGGATGCATCGGCCGCCGACGCACCTTGGAGACGTTGAGAGCTGACGCTAAGGCGCGGCTGTGGCCGAGCCGGAACATGATGAGAGCTCGCACTGGTTGAAGCGACAGCCGGACGAGAGTTTGAGTGCGACAAGACGAGGTTCGCCGCGAAAACCAAGGGGGAAAAGCTCAACAGGAACTGGGAGGGGCTTTGGCAGAGCTCCATAGAGCTTCAGCCCGAGTTTCGCCGACGTTGGCCGTCGGAAAATTCGATTCGCCGGCACCGCATCCGTTGTTTCAACAAGGAAAACCCCCACGGCTCACGGCAACTGCCGAAGTAACAACAAACCGAAGGCTACCCCTCCGATGCCGGGTCTAGGCGGCCTGGCAGCCGACAGAACAGTCTATGCCCACCCCATCCACGCCGTCCCGAGAACCCTGCCCTTCTCGTCAAACCTGATACCCTCGCTCTTCAGCAGCCTCCTCTTTTCGTCCAGTGTGATGCCCTCTCCGTTGCGCGGCCACTTGCCCTTGAAGCCGCCGAGCGTCATGCCGGTTGCCACGACGCGATGGCACGGCACGTGCGGCGCGAAGGGATTCCTCCGAAGCGCGTTGCCGACGGCCCGCGGCGAGGAACCCAGGTAGGCCGAGAGCAGGCCGTAGGTGGTGACGCAGCCCCTAGGAACCTCGCAAAGCGCTGTCCAAACGCGCTTCTCGAATGAAGAGCGGCCCGATCCTGCGATGAGAGCTAGCGCGTCCTTCGAACTTGTGTCACTGATGGAAGTTGCTGTCTTGGAAACCTCGCCGGGCTCATCGTCTTGTCGCTTCCTCGCGCGAGCCATATCGTAGCTAATCTGTCCAAATTGCACAACGTTCGATGGTCTCTATGCTTGTGGGCAAATCGAGGCTGTCGTAATACAAGACGACAAGTCAAGTTTGCAGCTTGCGTGAGAGTCGAATCCTGGTCTGACTCACAAGCCCGACCGCGTGGCGCACAAGGCTACCCATCATGACAGAAAGATAACGTCACGAAGTGACGCCAGGTCACGTGTACAGAAGACCTTAACTTTCAGATATCGTGCACCTGATCCCTGATACTGGAGAGGCATACGGATTAGACAGTGACTATGCGCTCATTAGCGGTTGCATAAAAGAAACACGCAAGTCTTATCAAGAATGATTGGAACTAAAACAGGACTGTATGTATGTATGGAGATTTGCTGTCCCGACTTGAAACATCTGCCGCTAGAATTCCTTGCGAGTCGGCACGATCCCAACGCCAAGTATTCGCCACGAAACCGCTACCCAATGCTGCTTTGCCGGCGTCCGTTGCACCGACATCCAGCTGTTCAAGGACCGTTTCCGCTAAAAGTAACCAAGACCAAGCTCGACTGAGGTTGACTTGCAATGCGATGATCAACCACGTAAGGCATCCCTCCGACACACCATGACAATCTTGCGGCGGATCCTCGACAAATTTGCCCCATGATCTATCAGTGACGGCGCTTCGCAATCATCAATTACTACACCATAAAAGACTCGCCGCAGCCGCATTGCTCCTCTATTCTAGATTAGTGGCCATCTGTCAAAAGTGATCAGGGTGCAGCGCATACTTATGTTGGGGTTCTTGAACACGAATCGCTGGTTGAGCTTATCCTCAGCCCAGTCCATTTCGCTCCCGATGATGCTAAAGAGTGCCTTGCTGTCGATAAGAACAGTGACGCCATCCTGCTCAACCGTCTCGTCGAAGGCGCCCGGTTTGTCGACGTATTCGAGGTGGTATGCCAGTCCGCTGCATCCTCGATTCCGCACGCCCACCTTTATGAGTTTGGGCTCCGGTTGATCAAGTAGTATCCGCAGCCTCTCAACAGCTGCTGGCGTAAGCCTCATGGCAGCCTTGCGTGGGCGAAGCTTTGTCCGGGGCCGCGCAGCCCTAGGCTTCTGACCACCCACATCAGCGGCCGAAGATGTCGGCGTGGCCACTTGTGACGGAGGTTCGGAATCGCGTCCGGGCAACGGACGAGTCTCGGGAGTGCGCGGAAAGGGTTCGGGTTGCGCTATAGGAGTCTCGGGAAGGTCATCGTTCCGTGATATATTTGTCGGGAGCGGATATGGGTGGAAGGCCGAGGTGGCGATTCTCGGGGTCGGGAGGAACCGGCTGGAGTGCCGGAGGGCCGCTCGAGCCACGAGAGAAGATAGAGTCATTGTAGGAACATGAAGGGCGCGGCGTGCGCTTGCTTGCGACAGGCAGCCACGGGAGGGAGGTCGGGTCGATGAGGAAGTGAGCGCATAGCTGGTCAATGAGTTTCTCGGACGGAGTCGGCGGCAACTGGGGCCTTCCATATCGGCTGACTGGGAGACCGGTTGGGTAAAAGGGCGGCTCTGATCCAGCCAATCAAAAGTGAGCCGTTGATAAGCCGATAGAGGTTTCTCAGATAAATAAAGGTGCACTTGAGCGTTACTTTAGCATCTGCGGGAGTTACATATCGTGTCAAAGTACTGTCTTCGTTCAATCTTATCCTCGCGGCCGTGCTTACTAACTATGGTGACACAAGGTGGGCACAGGCCATCGGGTGGGTGCACTGATATGTGTATTATGTGTGTGCTAGGTCTAGGCTAGGATAGCTAGGCTAGGTCGTGTGCGAGGTCGGGCGGGGCTGGTCACGTGAACCCCCTTAACACCCCCCTTCAGGCCCGCTTAAACGAGCGGAAAATAGTTATCCCGTGCCGCAAAGCGCGGAAAATAATAAAATAGCAAAAATAGCGTTTTTAGGCTTTTCTTAAAGGGCCGGCAAAGGGCTTAAATAGCTTAAAAACGTAATAAAAATAAGATCTAAGAGATTAAATTAGGTCCCGGATAAGGTTATTCCGTTCCGGATCGGTTAATTAGTAAAGGAAATAATAGAAAAATAATAGGAATAAGCCTCTCTAAGCTACTCTTAAGGGGCCTTAAATAGGTTAATCTAAGCCGTTAAGAAAGTTAAATTAAGCTATTAAGAGGGGTTAAAACGCCTATATAAAAGGTATTAAGAGGCTTAATTTAAATAAAAATTCCTTTTTAGGCTAAGGGCTAAAGATAAGCTATAAGCCTTATAGGTATATATATATATAAAGAGAGGTATCGTTATTCGTATCGCTTAGTAAGGAAATACCGCTAAAGTTATATAAGTTAATATATCTAATAGTAAGGGGCTTAAAGGTGCCTACTATTAATATTTTTAAGGCCGGAATAATCGCTTAGAAGCGTATTAAAGGGTATATATCGCGGGATTAGTAGCGGCACGAAGCCGGGCTAATAGTAAAGCTAATAATCGTAAGCCTCTTTAAGGTATTAATCGCGATATACCTTATCTATCCCTTCTTAATCGATTTTTACTTTTTTAGAATAATCTATCTTATCTTAATTAATAGCTATAGCGTAATATTAATTATTTCTTTTTTTTAAAATCCCCCCTTTAGGTATAGGATCTCTTAGTAATAGAAATCTTATATTATATTATTTATTAGTTTTTCGATTCGATCGATTAGCTTATTTAGTATTAGTGCCTTCGTTATTAAGCGGTATAAGGGTATCGCGGGCTTTATTATCGGACGCTCTAAGCTTATCTAATAGCGTATAAAAGCTACCCTTTATATTATTTTTAGCTTTAAAAGGTAAAATCGTAATCTTTAAGTTATATTACGGCCGTAAAATACGTTAACTAAATAATAGTATTAGTATTATAAATAAAAATTCTAAGCTAAGGAGAAAGGAAAGAAAAGAGGAAAAACTCTTATAAGCGAGATCTTAGTAAAATATATAAAAATATATGCTAGTAAAGATAGGAGAGGGTATAGGGAAATCCTAATAAAAGGTTAACTCTATTTCTAGGTAATTTCCTACTAAGGTTTTCTTAGGGATTTTATAATAAGGTTTCTAAGGTTACGTAACTATAGTTAAAAATCCTTAGAAATTACCGTAAAATATCTAAAAAAAATCCTTATAATTATTAGTATATAATATTACCCCTTAATAAAGGTTTTAATATACTTATTAAAATTAGTAATAATAATTATATAGCTAAGTACTTAGGGAAATAGCTATATTATCTTAGTTATTATCCTAATACTTATAATTCGTAGCGGCGGCTTTAACTTAATACTAAAGATTAATAAGCGGACTAGCGGTATCTAGGAAATAGTTATAAAATTCCTTAAAAGCTATAAGTATATAACGGAAATTCTTAATAAAGTATTATATCTTATCTAGATTATAACTATATTAGTAAACTTAATATTCTAACCGATAACGCTATCTAGTAACTTAAAATTAGAGGATTTACTTAACCTTTTATTTTAATATACTATCGATATTTTCCGGCTTAGCGGGAGATATTTCTTACTTAGGTAGCGGATTTATAATAGCTTTCCGAAAATAGTTAGCGTAAAATAAGTTTATTATCTAGTAGCTATTTAATAAGTTAAGGATATAGCTATAGCTTTATTCTTTAATAATCGTAAAAAGCTTAGACTATTAGGCGTTAAGGCGCGTTATAGGTATAATTATAAAGAAGCTCTTATAGCTAAAAAATACCTTATCGCTAACCGTAAAATTTACTAAGCGATGCTTCTTATTTACTTATATTTCCTACTTATAGTAAGCTTTCTTAATAGTAGCTTAAGCTTACTATTATATTTCCTATATATAAGCGATAAGTTTACGAGCTATAATAATTAAGTTTAAAGCGGTTAAGGGATCTAAGGGATTAGCTACTAAAAGGGGGTTTTATATATCCTTACTAAGGGCGACTATAAGCGGTGCTATACTAATTAAAGCGTGCTACGAGGAGTTATACGTAAAATTTAGCGCGAGAAGGAAAATATTTTAATTATTCTAATATTTATTTATATAAAACTATAGCTTTTAATTTAAGTATTAATTAGTTACCTCTATATTACCTTATATTTATAAGTATAAAGTATTATTATAGCGATACTTAATACTAGTTAATTAATTAATTTTACCGAGAAATCTTAAGATAAATCAGCTAGTATTATCGGTAATCTATATATCCGGTATATTAAAAAGATAATAAAGGTATTAGAAATAGCGTTTAGCGAGTATTTTTACTATATTATTCTTCTTACTTAGTAATATAGCGATAATTTAGCTTAGCTTATAGATAAAAGTTTAGATATAGTTATACTTAAAGTAGTCTTTTAGTATAGCTTTCTTATTATAAGCTATATACTCTTATATAAAAATTAAAATAAGTAAAAAGTATAGTAAGCTTAAGGTTTTATCCCGCGGGGTTTTATTTTTCTAATACTTATAATAGTTATAAATATATTAATAAATATCTTACTTTATTCTAAGCTAATAATAATCTTACTAGAATATCTAAGTAATCTTATTTTAGCTATTATAAGCGAAAATAGCTAGCTTATATATATTCTAAATTAAGGTAATATAAAAGAAGAGCTATTTCTAATTATCTTATTTAGGAATAACTAAGAGGTTACCGTAGAATCTAAGATCCTAGCTTATATTCTCCTTTTAGATTAGTTATATTAATTTTACTCTTAACGGGGTAAAGTTTTCTCCGAGGCGGACTAAGGTAATTATAAAAGTTAGGATCGGGATTTCGAATTTAAGGCTTTTCGGAGGAATTATTATAAGTATTTTTTCCTCTTTTTTATAAGCTTTTATAATTAGAAGCTTAGCTATTTTATATAAAAGGGTATTAGTAGCTATATTTAACTAGCTAAGTTAATATATAAAATAAATATTAAACTAAGTAAGGAAATCGGATTATTAAACTTAGTAAATAGAAAGTAATTTTTTTATTATAAAATAAACTAAGGCCTTATAGTTCGTAATTATATTAAATTTCTAACTAAGTAATTTTAAGTAAAAATACTTAAAGCTTTATATAATAATAAGAAATTTATAGTTTTAAATTAGGTATATATATTCGGCTAAGTTTATTATTTTTAAGAAAAAGCTTATTAGCTTCTACGCTTAATTATCTTACTATTACTAAAATATACTAGCGGTAGCGTTCCGAAAGGCGTTAGTTTTAAGCTAGGTTAGGAGTTTAAGATAGAAAAAAGTAAGTATTAAAGCTTACGTAGCTAGTTCTTTTATTTTATTAAAAGCCTCTTTTTATTCTAATCTAAGCTTAAAAATAATATTTTTCTTTAGGAGATAGTTTAGGGGTTTTATAATAATATTAATATAGTAATAGAAAATCCGGATAAAATTATATAATCTTACGAATAAATAGATAATTTTATAATCCCGAAAATCTTTATATTTCTAATTTTAAATTACTTATATTTTATAAGGGTTTATACTTATTCCTTAGCTTATATATAATATTATATTAAGGTAATTAACTTTAGTAATATTAAACTTTAATTTTTAAATATCCCCTTATAAGTTTACTTAATATAAGCGCTAAATTACTTTTTAATACTTTTTTTAATATTCCTCTTTTTCGCTATTTAAGTAAATTAATATATTATTAATATATATATTTATATAATAGTTAAGGAGATTATAAAATTAAGCGTTAATAAAATTTTAAAATTATATAAATTTTATTTTAAGGCTAAATAGAAAAATAAGCTAATAGAATATATTAAACTTAGTATAGAAAGCTATAAAATATTTAAAATTAGGGTTAAGATAGAGATAATAAAACGCTTAAATAATATTAATTTTCGAGAACTATTTTGCCTTTTAATAGCTAAATATAATACTTTCTAAGAAAAGAGCGGGTAAGATTTAACTTTTTAAATAATTATTTATTTATCGGTAGTTAATATAAAAGTATTAAGCTATTAAATATAGCTTCGAGGCGAAGAAAATAAAAGTAATATAAGGGCTAATATTTAGTTTAATAAAACTAATTTTAAGTAAGTAATTAATAGTCTCTTTTTCTAAAAGTAAGTATTTTATTAGCGTTTTATAAAAGGGAGGTTTTACTAAATTTAGGGGCTTTTTAAATTTTAAAATTATATTATAGCTAAGCTAAAAATAAGCTAAAATATAAGCTTCCTTTTTACTAAAAAATCTTTTAAAATATATAAAAGCTAAAAGGATTATATTACGTATATAAGTAATATATTTAAGTTTTTTACTTTAAAAGAATAAGATTTCCTATTTTATATATATATAGCTAGCTAAGCTTAGTTTTATAATTATAATTAAGTTATTATTATTATTTTTTAATTTTATAAATATTATAAATATTAATAAGGTTATTTTTTCTTATTATAAATAGTAAGAGTTTTATTAAATTTAGTAAATAAGTTACTTTTTTAGAATATTTTTATTTATATTATTAATATTTTAGTTATTTTTAGTTAAAGTTTAGGCTAGCTTTTTTTCCTTTACGGGCTATATAAAATTCTTTTTTTTTTATAAGTATTAGAAGATTTAATATTTATACTTATCCTAACGGAGAAGGCGGTTTTAGCGCTCGGTATCTACTTAAATAGCTAAGTTTAGATTTCTATTAAAAAAAGGCTTTTTAGGTAATAGGATTAAGGGTAAATATTTAGTAAGGGCGGGTAAATTATTTAGCTAAATTAGTTTCTAAGCTATATAGTTAAGTAATAACCTTTTTTCCGCTATCTAGAATAGGCCGATAAAGAGATCCTAAGTATAGTTAGTTACTTAGTAAATTTCTTATAGAAAATATTATTTATTAATTACTAAAATAATAATTAAGTATTTATAAACTAAGCTAGCTTAATAGCTTTAGAAATTAATAAGGGGGATAGGATAGATAAGGATAAGCTTAGTACTTAAGCGCTTTACTATTTACTTTATAAAATAATAATTAACTAAAAGATAAGTATTTATTTTAGTATTATATAAAATAAAAATATAAAAAGCTATATTATTAATTTAAATTTAACTATTAATAATAAATAACTCTCTTACTTTTTATTTTTTACGCGATATTTTTAGAATTATTAAGAAGCTTTATAATAGTCTTACTTTTTTCCTAAATTAAAGTTATCTAACTAAATAGAGTTAGGTAAAAGCGTCTAAACTTTATAGACTCTCCTTACCTTCTATTAGTTAGGGTAATCCTTAGCTATATAGCTTTTTTTTCTATAAATAAAATAGGTACTATTTTCCTAATAAACTTTCTTCTTATTTTTACTAAGGGCCTAACCTTTCTAGTAAGAGGTTATAATTATAATTATAATTTTCTTTTACTTTTCTAAAATAACTTTTTTACTTACTTAGCTTTTATAAGAAAACTCCTAGTAGGTTAAATTTTTTTTTTAGTAAAATATAGCGTTTTTTATATACTTATAAAATTCCTTATATATTATATATAAATTTTTAGCTTTTATAAGAAAGCTTAAGTTAAGATTAGTAAGTAAATAATCTTAAAACGTATACTTAATCTAAGCTAAGAAAACTTAAGTTTTAGCTATAAGGTAATCGAACTTTATAAAAAACTCCTAAATTTCCTATTTACTTATTAATAAGAAATTTAGTTTATAAAGTTAGTTTATAGCTTTAGTAAACTTATTAAGATTTCTATAAGTAAATTCTAAATATTAGATTATCTTAGCTAATTTAGAAAAAAGGCGTTTTTTTAAATTATATTAAGTTTCTAAGAGTTTATAAGCTTTCCCTTTTAACGCGCGGAATAATATACTTATCTAATTTTACTTATCTTAAAAAGTTATTTTATTAGACCTTATTTTATTTTTTAAGTTTATAAGGAAGGTACTAAAATCCTCCTTCTTACCTAAAAACTTACTTACCTCCTTATAGCGAATTTTCGTAAAATTAAAATAGGAGAGGTTCGGCTATCTTACCGAGCTTATTAGCGTAAAGGTATCTTAAGCGGCCTTTTTAATTAGGATAAATATCTTTTTATTTATACTAAATATAGTTAATATTTCTTAATAAGTTTTTTCCGCGTTTAAGTTTTAATTTTTCTAAATTAATTAACTTTAAAATTCTATAATTTACGCTTATAATTATACTATCTCCGTATATTATTTTTATAATATAATTATATTAATAATATTTTAGGAAAAGGTAGTTATTATCGTAATTTAGTTTTCGCTAATATCCTATTTTATTATAAGGTTAAGTATTTCTAAAGCGAGTCTCCTTAATCGCCTAAGAGTTTAGTTAAGGGCTTTAAATATATATTTCGAAGCTAATTATAATTTATATATAAGTTTTTTTCCGTTTTATATAAGGATATAAAAGTAAGGTATAAGTTTCTTAATCGCTTACTAGTAAATTTAAGCTTAGAATAGTATTATAGCTATAAAATACGTTAACTAAATAATAATATTAGTATTATAAATAAAGATTCTAAGCTAAGGAGAAAGGAAAGAAAAGAGGAAAAACTCTTATAGGCGAGATCCTAATAAAATATATAAAAGCATATGCTAATAGAGATAGGAGAGGGTATAGGGAAATTCTAGTAAAAGGTCGACTTTATTTCTAAGTAATTTCCTACTAAGGTTTTTCTAAGGATTTTATAATAAGGTTTCTAAGGTTACGTAACCGTGGTTAGAAATCCTTAGAAATTACTATAAAATATTTAAAGGAAATCCTTATAATTACTAGCGCGTAATAAGTTAGATAAATATAATATATAAACGAATTTAGTATATTAAATATATTATAAAAGCTTAGTAAGGCTATTTATAGCTATATTAGTAATATTAATATATTAAATTATAAAGAATTGCTTTTCTACGTAATTAATAACTTATTTATATTATATATTAATATACCTTATTCGGGCTACTTTAAACTTATTAAGGGCGATAGCTTTAGCGTTAAGGCTATTAGTAAATATAATTATAAGCGTTTATTACTATAATAGCTTTAAGTTCTTAAGAATCTTATTTATCTAAATTAGGCTTATACTTATAAGCGTTAAATTAATAAATTCGGCCTTTATTAACGATAGCGTTATAAGCGTTTACCGTTTCGATTTTTAGTATACGGGGCCTATACTAACAAAAACGATATATCTAGCTATTAAGTATCTTATATATAAATTATTTATAAAAAAGGTATCTATAAAAATACGAGGTTTTAAATCGTAAGGGCTATAAGCTCCTCTAAGCGTAAGGCTAAGGTTTTTTATACTATAAAGATAACGTATTAAATTCTTCTATATAAAAAGGTGCAAGGCGGTTAGATTAAGGTTACCTTTATATAATTTACTATTCGTAAAGGCTAAGTTAGGCCTTATACCGTTAGAGAGATAATTTATATTACCTATCCTCTTTAGCTATTTTTTTTAAGGTATCGCGAGCGGCTATATTTTCTAATTAGCGGGTATTTTAACCTTAAGTAGCTAGGGCGTTTATACGGCGTTCGTAACGCCTTCGCCGAATAATTCGAGTATTTTATTAATATATTTCTTTTAGTATATATAAATTATATACGTAGCACGGTTCTTACGGAATTATAAGCTTAAGAAGGTAGTAAGTTCGCCTAAGTTATATAGATCCTATAATTCTTTTAAAATACCCTTTCCCTTATCTATAAAAGCAGCTATAAGCGCTATAATTATAATATTATTAACGTAAAGGAGTATAATAAATCCCTTAGGGTATATATAGATATAAAACTTAGATTTAAGTTACTATTATTTATAGCGTTTAAGGGCCTTACTAGCGTATATAAACTATATTACGGGAGATAACTTAAGGCCGTATAGGGCTTAATTAAGCCTATATACTTAATTCGTACCGTCTTCGAATAGATACGGCTAATTAACGAAAAATTCCTCCTAATAAGGGGCGTTAATAAACGCGTTTACGATATTAAATTATTACTATTTAAGATTTTAAGAGGCTATAATTAATAAGAATACTTAAATAGAAAAAAGGTATATTATAGCGGTATAGAGGTTTTTAATAAAGTATAGGGCTTTTTTTTTATCCCCTTTTACGTATTAGCGTGCCTTAGTAATTATAGCTTTATTCTCGGGCGTTTTTATCGTAAATACCTATTTACTAAGTAAGACTTATTTACTAATAAGTCGATTAATAAGATCCTAAGTCTATCGATTATATAAAGCTTTAATTTTTATATTTATCGCTAAGCGCTAATAGGAGAGATAATCAGGTCGCTTACGGATATCCTACTAGCTTTTAGGCGTTAATAATATTAGAACGTTAAATATAGCGTTAATTAGTAGGACGAAGTCGGGAATCTCTACCTTTTCTTCGTCGATATCGCGGAAAATAGCGTTAGTAGTAGAATTAGCTATAGCTACCGTCGCTAATTAGGTTTTTCGATTAGTTATAGGTATCGTAGCCTTATTCCGTAGCTTTACTTATAAAGGAGCTTCTTAGTTAGCTAAATTATTAAATTAGGCGCTAAGCGTCTAATTAAGCGTAAGAAATTATATCGTATTAGGAGGCGTAGCTAGCTTTTTAGATTAAGAAGGGCCTGCAGTTTTATTACCTAAATTAGGTACGTTTCCCGCCTTAGGGTTACTAGCAGGCTCTTATAAGCCTTAATCGCTAGGACGATTATAATTATTATTATTATTATTATTATTAATATCGTTAGGTCCGAATTAGAAGAATTTATCTTTATTAAGTTAATTTTCCTAATCTTCTTTAATCTTAAGCTCTGCAACGTATCTAACTATTTAATTAAGCTTTAGATTAGCCGGGTTATAAAACCTAATATCTCTAGCCTTAATAATCTTATCTTCTTTAGGTAGATATATCTTATAAATATGCCCGTAAAGGCTTTCTATACTAACGAGGTAGCCTTCCTTAGCTTAAGGGGCTATTTTAGCGCTCTAAATTCGATATTAAGGAGGAATAATAATATATACCTTATAACCCTACGATTATACGTATTTAATCGAATATTTATAAGGTATATAGATCGCAGCTATTACTATTTCGATAAGGCTTTAATTTTTCGGGTTAGCTATTAATAAAAGTAAATTTTACACGTAGGCGCTAATATCGATAAAAAACGGCTATAATTTCTTAAGTAGCTTTATCTCGATATATATAGCCCTTATAATATTTATTAAAATACGCCTAGCGCGTTTAGCTTAGCTATTCTAAGCTAAGGTATAAGAGGTATAAGTATATAAAATAAAGCCTTTATTTATAGCCTAAGTTTTAATCTTTTATTACGTAAATTTAAAAGCGTTATCGAATTTTATAACTTAGATATAGTAGCCGCTAGTAGTAATATTAACGCTACGTTTTTACGCTTTAAGCTATTTAAAAGCTTTATTACGGGTCTTCGTAAAAAAAACTTAATAATAGTTAGTATAGGTATCGATTCCGTAAAGCGTATACCGATAACCTTTATAAGCTATTAGAGAATATTAAATAAAATCTTAGAAGATATATTATAGGAAACTTATAAGTAGAATAGCGGGATTTTAATTAATTATAGTATTTACTTTTCTAAGTTAGTAAGCTTAGTAGTAAAATAACTCGAAAATACTTTTCTTATTAATTATAAGGCCAGATTTATAGTAGGCCTTAAAAATCCTATCTTTACCCGTATACCTAAGTTATTAATATATTACGGCGAAGTTAACTTCCCGTTTTATAATAAGTAAGGTAGCTATTATAAAAAGCTTCTATATTTTAGCTCCCGTAATATTAGTAACGCCGCTAATTTAGGAGAGGTAGTAGATAATACGTCCGCGTTATTAAAAGCGTATTCTTTCGCTATTAATACGGATTTCCTTATAATTAAGCTAATCGGCGGAGATAAGATTAACTAAGATATCTATACTATAAAATACCTTTTTAAATATAATTAAATAGCTATTAGAAGCGTTAATTATAATAGTGCCTTAGCTATAATAAAATAAGGGCTTACTATTCGATATTATAAGATAATAAAAGCTATTAAACTTTTTATATTAATTAAACTATCCCTTATTATTAAAAAAGTATAAGGTATAGCTAATATCGATAATTATAGCGTTCTATAAAATAAGGCTATTACGACTTTTAAGAGTAGTATTAATAATATAAGCTATAGTGCTCTTCCTTACTAATATTATATCCGCGTTATTACTTACGGAACTCGCGTTACTATTCTTATATTACTTAGGAATAAGTAGCGGCCGGAGCTTAAGGTAGAGAATCTAATATTACTCCTTTAAGTAAATATAACCTCTTAAATAAATATTATAGCTATAATAAAAAAGAGTTATAATCTTATTTATTATATTTATACGCTTTAGTATATAAGGCACGATATATATTTTTAAGTTTAATAATAATAGCTTCGGCTTATTATTATTATTATTATTATTACCGTTACCTTTATTCTTTAGCTTTTTCTTCTAAGGTTAGCTTTAGGTTATAGAAAAAGCTTTTCCGCTTAATAAGTTACGGGTTATTTTAAAGTTAACGATTCGCGATAAAATATATATATTAATATTATTAAAAAATAACTTAAAAAGGCTATTTATATCGTAATCTTATTTCTTAGCGATAACGGGGTATAAGGTTTAGATAATATTAATAGCTTTTTAAGTATAAATATATAGTATTTTTTTAAAATTAGCCCTTATATCTTTATCTATAATAATCTAATTCTAAAAGCCTTAAAAGTCCTTCTTAAAAGCTTTCTAACTTTTAATTATATCGTCTTTTAGCTTAAGCTAATATTAATATTAAAAAATATATCGAGGTTATATCTTCGTTAATATTTTAGCTTATTTCTTAGCTAAAAAATAGATATTATATACCGTAATATTTTTATCTTAGCTAAGCTAGGTAATATTACTAATAGCTTTACTAAAAAGGGATTATAAGACGATTTTTACGGTAATTTCTATTTTATTATTATATTTAATAGCTTTATCTTTATTAATAAGTTAGGTCGGAACCTTATTATCGAAAATAAATAGTTTTACCTTATTAATTCGGGCTACTATTATAAGAGATTTATATTACTTAATATAGCTTATAGCGCCCTTAAGCTTTATATTATTAAAAGACGAAGATATCTTATTCTATTATTTATTATATTTTGCGCTTTTTCTTATTATTTTATATTATACCTCTAGATTAAGAAGGCTAGTTAAATTTTTCGCTACTAAAATTAGTATAAAATAATTTTCTTCGTTTTTATTCTACGTATAGAATTTTCCGTTATACTATAGCGTTCCGAATTAATTAAATAAGCCTAAAAGTAGGAAAATAAAGGTATCGTAAACTTTAGCGTAGCGGAAGCGTATAATAGAAGGCGCTTATAACCTATAGTGATATAAGGTAGGCATAGGCTATCGGGTAGGTGCACTAATGTGTGTATTATGTGTGTGCTAGGTCTAGGCTAGGATGGCTAGGCTAGGTCGTGTGCGAGGTCGGGCGGGGCTGGTCACGTGAACCCCCTTAACACTAACGAAGATAGATACATACCAGGTAGTCACTGGAGAAGAGGTGCGTACTGTGCAGACATGTTATCGAGAGAAAAGCTCACACTGTAATTCCGCGTGTCCGCTTTACTAAGCTTGGCTCTAGAGCAGCATTCATCTTGACCTCCACCCATGGTCTTCAGGAACGACATGGAGGCGTCTCCTCTCACGCGCCAGCCTCCACCTGAGGTACTCACCCCCAAAATCGTGCAGCTCTATTCTTCACTATTCCAGGTAATGATGTATTTTGGTTTCCTTCACTTCTCCCCTCACAGGTTGATGGTCTCGGCTGACAAAGATGTCCCGTAGGACGACGAAGATGGAGATAGATCCGACGGCTTCTGGAAGGAGTTCTTCCTCCTGCGTCCAGATCTAACGAAACTGCAAGTCATGCTGAGCGAGCTGTCTCCAGCCGACGTTCTCCTCCTCGAGAGCCGTACAAGAGCCCTCTTTGGCCGGGCAGTTGAGATGGTCAAGACGGGCCAAGGCCTGGCGCCGCTGCATGCGTTAGATGTACGTCTCTCGTGGCGGACGCGTTACTGGTCTAATTCGGCCTCCAGACTTTGACTGTGTTTCTCTCCTCTATTCTGGCCAAGAAGTATCCGCACCCGAGCTCTGATATCATAGCTGTGCTGGCCGGGCTCGACCATATTGATGCCGTCTTCACCGATTTCATGAGCACCCTGGATGCCATTGTTCGAAACGGGCCAAGCTGTGAGCGGCATCTTTTGACCGTGCTATGCATGCCGGCTTACTCGTGCGCGCGACAGTGAGCCTGCGGCACAAGGCCGTCGGGGTTCTTCTAGCTATAACTGCAGGCGCCTACCAGGCGACTCTGCTCACATACTTGATACAAAGAGACCTCTTTCCTTCGGTGATGAAGGTATCGTCTACAGTTTCCTCTGTTTTGACGGCATCTACTCACACACCCAGTTCATGCAAGAATCGGAGACGTATGACCAGGTGCTGAGTCCGTTCACCCTACTGGGGCTCTTGGCCAACTACAACAAGTTTGAGTTCCAGAACCCCTACCAGATGCGCCTCAACGATTTTGTCAACGAATCAGCGATACAGAAAATTATTCACTGCGTCGGGTGTACCTGCCAGGCCTTGCAGTCGGATTACGTTGCCATCCAGGAAGATCTCCCTGAGGGTTGGAGCTTCAGCAGCACCCTCACCATGATCGGATTAGGTTCCATCGTGCCAGGTCTCAAAGCTGAAAAGAAGCCGGTGTACGATGCGGAGGTCGCGAAGAGCATGTTTTCAGACCTGTGAGCTTCCCCACCCTCGTCATTGGCCGTCGCTGTTGTTAACCAACCCAGGCCGAGAGAGAAAGCAGCCATTCTGCTGGCTACGTATGACTTCTGCCACGCCAATAAGCTGTTTTGCTTCAACCTCGTGACGTTGCAGGGCGAGGGGGCAAAGGAACGTCCTATGGCGAGCTATGTTGGATTGACCTCATATCTGCTGCAGCATGCCCACCTCTCACCACGAGCGACAAACTACGCGCATCTCAACCTAATGGTATTTCGGCTGCTCACAGAAGACCCGGTCATGTGCAAAAAGATGTGCGGAGACGAGTCCAAAACTAGTGTACGGCTCTGCCGCCAGCGACAACCCTTTTTGCCCCTCGTCAAAGGAGAGCGGGTGATTGCGACCTGCCTGCTTGACACCATGATCGACGGCATTAATCACAACCTCCGGCGGCGGCTCGACGTCGGTCTGTACACGCTGTGCGTCGGCATCATGTTGCGCATTATCTCGTATCTATCGCGATCCCGGACTCGCCTCGACTATCACTGGTCCGAGCTGTTCCGGTCGTTACTGTCATTGATTCGCTTCCTTGCGACTTACAAGTCGGACGTGAAGGAGCTGCCGCATGTCGACACCCTCTTGGATCATGTCGTGAACCTGCTTGCCTTGTCACTGTCGGCTGGCGAGGCTTTCTTGCCTACGCCTGCCGCATACGACGATCTGTTCTACAAGGTGGTCGAGTCCGGCGAGGTGCTGACGAAATTCAAGATCAATTACGGGCTGCAAAACCGGAAGAGTAACTCAATCGAAACTCTGATAAGCGTCTGCACGCACTACGAGCAGATGCTTACGGCAGACGGCAACTCGTCGAAAAAGAAGCTCAGCAACCTGACGACCCACCAGGTGACCGAGGTTATCAAGCAAGGCTACGAGACACTGAGCATCAAGGCGAAGGAGGGCCTGGACACCTGGGATAGATTTCGCGAGGCAGATGAGAGGATTTTGCTGAAGAAGATGGCGAGAGCCTCGGTGGAGGATGCACGAGCGATGATGGAGAGACAAATCCAATGATGTTGTTTGCTTCCGTTTGTGCCGCGACTCGTGAGTGCCTTGAACGTTGATGCGGGATTGCTAGTAGGGTTTGGCCCGGCACTGTTGCTCTAGGAACGTCTGTCGAAGTGAGGCGTTTTGCTTGTCGTGCCTGTTCCAGGGTAAGCCAAATAAATAGGCACACACCTACGGATACTTGACAACGAATCTAGCAGTTTCCTTTTTCTTTGGTCGTTGTTTAGTTTCCCCCCCCCCCCCTCCTTATGAGAGTCTCTTACGTCAAGGTGGATGTAGGATCTGCGTGATCGAGATGACTTCGAGCTGCCTCAACAAGCTATCGGAACGTTGTGGTTATTTCAAACACGCCAGATCGAGAGCACAGGATGGTTTCTTCTTGGAGTTGGCACGCCTAGGCGGGCACTGGGGAGGAAGGCTTCGCTCATGTCATGAACTAAAGAATGCATATCAGTTGGTAGATAGGTAGGATGAATATGTATGAACGAGTTGCCTTACGACCGGCAGGGTGACACTCATGCCTAGGTAGGTGGCCGAACAGAGGTTGCCGCGGCGGCCACTACGCAGATGAGAGGGGAGACGGCAGGAAGGAGAAAAAGAAAGATGACCTTGACCAAAGGGCCTGCACACTTCATGTAGTTATGAAGGTGCGTGTGGCTGACTGTTGGGCGGGCGATGCGACGGCGTTGGACGGCATGATGGTCATGACGCATCCATGGCCATCGTGGCATGCATGACGGAGGAGGAGGAGGAGGACGGACCTGTCAGAGCCCGGAAAACGGGAATAGGATATGGTCTCTGTGGTGGCTATCTATATCCGGAGCAATCACGGAGCATATACATAGTACGTACGTATGTATGTATCCATCTTTGTGTGCCTGTTGATATGTGAGGGGGGAAGAGGGGGAAGGGCTTTTCGATGTTGAGACTAAGATCTCGCCTTTTTCTTCTCGTTCTCCTTCCGCCCGAGGCTGCGGCTATTGGCGTCTGTGAATCCGACGAGAGAGCATGACGGCAGCCGGAGTCCAAGCGTGCATGCGGCCCCGGCAAATCATGGGATGCTAAGCACGTCAACGCGGCTTCAGATGCCATGCATGTATGTATGCATTTCTTTTTCTAAATCGGTCCATGCGGGGGTCATTGCGCTGGTTATTCGCCGGAGGGTAGTATGGATAGCTTTGGTTGAATCCTTCTCGTGACTGACTGACAGACAGTGCTTGGGGAGGTTGATTTATTCGCATGTGCTTCTCTTCTTGCTTCTCTTCTTACATGCATACAAGGATGGCTGATGGAGGGAGCGTTCCGTCATGACCTACCTCTTCGTTGTGTGGCTCCACTCATCATTCGACTGCGATCCCCCCCCTTTTCCATCAAAACAGGGGAGGACCTTGACTCGTGGGGATGGACGGAAGAAAGGGGGTTGTCGCGGTGGCCTCGTGAATCGCCCAACCCGACTGCGGCCATGGATTCTCATCCCTGTCTTCCCCTCGATTCCACATGGTCCATGGATAATGATGATCAGTGATGATGGGATAATGCGGCCTTTTCAAATAGTTCGCTCTACCGGGACGTGGTCCGATCGTGCATTGTGGTGTTGTATGCAGATCATGGATCCTGTTTATGGGTTCTTTCCCCAAAGGTTCCGGGGGCGATGTGCGTGTGTGTGTGTGGGTTCGGATATGTACGGATATAATATCATACAGCGAAGGCAGCACTGATGAAGGTGGTGATATTCCTGATGCTGATGACTATGATGATGACTCTGCTAGGTCTGTGTGGCTAGGCCAGGCCCTAAAAAGTAGGGCCGACAGCGCTGACTAACTAAGAGGAAGACTTATAGGGTAGGCCGTACAGCATATAATGCACATGGTCTAGACCACTAACATCCGCGGATCTGTTACACGGAATCCCCCCCCCCCCGAAACTTGAAATACTGGTGTTTGCCGTTGTCTCAAGGCGAGTAGGTGTATTTACCTGTATACATGTGCACATACATACATACATATCTCCCAGTAGGAGATCAAATTTGGTCAAGTTGATGCGTGATATCTGTAAGATGATGAATTTTGCTAGGAAGGGGCTATCAATGCTGAAGCAAATTCTCTCGTCATGCTAACACAGCCACCTGTCATATGTCTGTCAGTGTCACTTCTTGCTCAGATTTCTTTATTCAAGGGGAAACCAAGCCAGGCTTCGACGATCAGTGACATATAGACAGACGTTGTACATACATCTGTTAACATCCCTACATGCATAACACGTATGTATGAGTTGGTTAATATGTAGTTAGGTAGGTAGGTAGGTAGATATGTCTGTACATACCTACATATGTATAATGCTATCCGTAAAGTAGGTATGTAGGTATGTACTACAGTCTACATCTATGCATGAGCTCATGTGTAGGTATCCGTACGGATAGATGAAGAGTCGAAAACAAAACATAGTAGCCGCCTGTTTTGTTACGCCATGAGGCGGTTACACAATGAGGTGGTTACACTATGAGGCGGCCGGCGATAATGCATGGCCGGACAAGACAAATAAGATAAAAGAAACGCCCCCGGCAGGGATTGAATATGCGACCTTCGTACTAAAAATATTTGCAACGATGCTGTAATGATAAAGGTTTTTCCTCATGATATCTGTACGACGCTCTACCGCTGAGCTACGGAGGCAGTAGTCCTACGTAATTGATAAAGGCCCGAACGATGAGCCTCCGCTAATACGATTAGAGATTGCGCGGGTCTGTATGTATGTACAAGTCTGCAGGCTGCTGTATGTACAACTATGACTATCATCGTGTCAACGTCTTTCCCCCAACCGCCGCACGCACTTACATACGAAGGCAGTGAATCCTACACGTCAGCGGCCCTGAGGTGACGACTGTTGCAGATACGCTGGCATGTGTAAGGCGATTGGCTGGGTAATGAAATCCCGGAGACATATGAATAAATGTGACCAACAGTGACGGCTTTTTTCGGCATAGTCACTATCATCGGAGACGGAGAAAGGGGTGATGGCATTCGAGACACGGGCAAAGAATGGGTAAGGAATCTGTGAAGACATGAGAGCTCGGCTTCGGCCTTTTCCGTCACACATGTAGTAAGGATCTTCTTCATCGTAACTTTTTTCTAGCGATCAAGATGTAACGCCGCTGGAGTCGATGGTCCCTCGACAGTGGCGTCTGCAGGGCTGACAGGGCACAGGGCACAGGGGAGGCCGGGGAATTGTGGGCATGCGGGGTATTGACGCCGTGACGGTAGGTAATCCACGTTGCTGTCTCAGAGAGCCATGCTGCCCGATAGTATTTCTAGAAACAAGGAGAGGAAAGGGGGAGGAAAGGCGAGAGAGGAGGATGTGAAGACTGAAGGCCCCTACGTGACGAGCTTCAGCCACGAACCAGCCTCAGGCAGGAGGTGGGGACAATCCAGCCACAACGACTCGACAGGCTTCTGGCGACTTGGCCGATCCTTAGTCCTTTTGGTGGAAGCTACCCTATGGAGCATATGTATGTATATACACACACTTTCGGCTTTCATCAGCCGCTCGCCGACTAGCAACAGGCCCAAAACTTGGGCCGGGATGCTCCCCGTCGGCTGCAGGCGACCGCAGCCGCCCCTGCAGGAGAGGGGGGAAAGAATGTATCGAACACCGTACAACATGGCGAGAGACACACTGCAAGCGATACAACAGCCAGCGGCCCACGCCGTGGGAAAAAAAAAGAGACCACTCGACAAGCCCCCATGTCATGCCATGGCAGATGCGACGATACGGGAAAGGGGGAGGAGTTAGGGGAAAGGAAAAAGAAGGGAAAAGGAAAGGGGAGAAGGGGAGGGTGGGGCAAACATCCCGGGCACACGCACACACACACACACTCTCTCTCTCTCTCTCTGTGTGTGTGTCTCTCTCTCCACGCTTCTAGTACTAACATACCTAGGTACATACATATGTACATGCTGTATGTGCACATGGAGCTGAGTCGCTACTGCAGTCGACAGAGGGCGCTTGCTCGTTCGCTCAATGTGGCTGACGGTCAAGTTCAACGAGGGCCGGCCGATGCCGTTCGCTTCCCCGTCATGGCCCCGGGCAAGCGGCTCGGAAAAGCAGATGCGGCTGGGGCTTACTGTGCCGTAGCGTGCCGTCCCTGGCTGGCTGCTAGTCATAGACGGAGACTTAGGCTAGATGAACTAGAGTCTAGCGGGTATAGGCGGCGCTTCCTATTCGTCGCTAGAACGTTCATCTGCCGGGCGGGGATGATCCAACGGTTCCACTTACTCTCTCCTTTCATCAATTGAATGAATGAAGGGCATCTGCGGCCTTTTTTCCCCTTCCCCGTCTCCCTATGACGATAGCTTCTGCAGTCCGAGCATCGTAGCATCGGCTGCGGGGGGTGGCCATGAGCGAGACGGGGAGCGGCGACATCCGCAGGATTTATATGTATGTATCCGTATTCATAATCCGTTTAATCAACATATCCGTACGGATATATATATACGTACATATATACATATGTATATAAATACATATATATATATATGCATATAGGTCTACTAACTATAGTAACATAAGGTAGGCATAGGCTATCGGGTAGGTATACTAATATATATATATTATATATATACTAGGTCTAGGCTAGGATAGCTAGGCTAGGTTATATACCTATAAGTAAGGTCTAGCGGGGCTAGTTATATAAACCCCCTTAATACCCCCTTTTAGGCCCGCTTAAATAAGCGGAAAATAGTTATTCTATACTATAAAGCGCGGAAAATAATAAAATAGTAAAAATAATATTTTTAAGCTTTTCTTAAAAAGCTAGTAAAAAGCTTAAATAGCTTAAAAATATAATAAAAAATAAAATCTAAAAGATTAAATTAAGTTTTAGATAAAGTTATTTTATTTTAAATTAGTTAATTAATATAGGAAATAATAAAAAATAATAAAAATAAGCTTTTCTAAGTTACTTTTAAGAGGCTTTAAATAAGTTAATTTAAGCTATTAAAAAGGTTAAATTAAGCTATTAAGAAAAGTTAAAAAACGCTTATATAAAAGATATTAAAAAATCTAATTTAAAGGAAAATTCCTTTTTAAGCTAAAAGTTAAAAATAAGCTATAAGCTTTATAATAATATATATATATAAAAAAATATTATTATTTATATTACTTAATAAGGAGAATATTATTAAAATTATATAAGTTAATATATTTAATAATAAGGGGCTTAGAGGCGCTTATTATTAATATTTTTAAAGCTATAATAATTACTTAAAAATATATTAAAAAGCGTATATTATAAAATTAGTAGTAATATAAAGCTAAGTTAATAATAAGGTTAATAATTATAAGCTTTTTTAGGGCGTTAATTATAATATATTTTATCTATTTTATTTTAATTAATATTTATAGCGTAATATTAGTAATTTTTTTCTAGAATCCTCTTTTTAAATATAAAATCCCCTTATAATAAAAATCCTATATTATATTATTTATTAGTTTTTTAATTTAATTAATTAACTTATTTAATATTAGTACTTTTATTATTAAATAATATAAAAGTATTATAAGCTTTATTATTAAATACTTTAAGCTTATTTAATAGCGTATAAAAGTTATTTTTTATATTATTTTTAGCTTTAAAAGGTAAGATTATAATTTTTAAGTTAGATAAATATAATATATAAATAAATTTAATATATTAAATATATTATAAAAGCTTAGTAAAGCTATTTATAATAATATTAGCTATATTAATATATTAAATTATAAAAAATTACTTTTTTATATAATTAATAACTTATTTATATTATATTATAAAAAATTAGTTTATAACTAATTGTAACTAGATAGGGGGGATTATAGCGGATATATTTAAGTCTTCCCGATAGCGCTTAGTTATCGCGCGGGGTATATAGCTAGCTTAGGAGGGGGGCTTCTCTCCCCTCTCTTTCCTTTTTTTAATAACTTTAATTATAATACTATTTTAGCTTATTTTTATAGTTACTTTAGTAAAACCTTTATATTAATTAAAGCTCCTCTTACCGCTAACCGAATATAAGAATAAAATCTTAATATAAAATACTATTAAATTTTACCTATATTAAAGCTACTTTTAGCTTATTTTAGCTTAGATTCTTAGCTAGCTATTATATATACTAAATTTACTATTAATAAAGCTATAATTAGGGAGCCTAAGTTTTAATTTTATTATATCTTTTCTTATCTTAGCACTTTTTAGTAGATATTCTTTTTATATATTATTATAGCTATAAATTTTTCTTTTTAGCTTAAAGCCTTTTTAGCGTATATCTCTAAGCTTCTTAAGGAAAGTTATAAAAAGCGCTATATAAGTTTTTCCCTAGTTAAGATATATTAGAAGCTATTAGAGGCCCTTAAAGAATATATTATAAAGTAAGAGTTTTCTTTTTTTAAAGCTAAGTTATTATATTAGTTTAACTACGCTAAAATTATTCTACTTTTATCTAAGCTATATAAGGAGTTATAAAAGCGCTTAAATTATAAGAACTAGCTTATAATATATATAGCTTTTATTAGCTTTCTTTAAAGCTTTAATAAAGTATTTAATTTCGGGAATATTCCTAATATATATATTAATTTATTACCCCCCCTTATAGCTAACTTAATAAATATTTTATATATAATTTCTTACCTTTTAGGTATTATTAAGTAATAGTATTATTATTATTATAACTAAATTAGTTATTTTAAGTATAATTATTTAAAACTTCGTAAGTAAATAAGGGTATTAAAGTTAAAGCTTAATATAAGCGAAGCGGGTAAGTTAAGTATAACTTTAAAAAGTTTTAATTAAAGGGATAACGAGTAAGAAAGGATAAGTATATATTAGATATTATAGCTTAGGTAATTTATAGCTTTATTATATTACCTTATATAAGGATAGTTCGCGCGTAGCTTAAGCGCGTAGATTTATTAGTAAATATATATTATAATTATATTACGCCTTAGCTTATAAATTAGCGCTAGTAATATATAGCGATAAATATATAGCTAGCTTTACTATTTACTATAATTAGAATATTCTCTAAGCTTCTTATAATTAATATAATATTATTTAATCTTATATATTAGCTATATAAGTAAGTTTTTATTACTAATATACGAGTTTATTTTTCCTTACCTTAAGCGGTATTATAATTCTAAGCTTATTAAAATCTTTCTTATAAAAATTAAAGTTTAATTTCTCGGGCTATAAGTAAGCTTTTCCGCCCTCTTATCCTTATCTTTACGGAGGCTATTAGGCTATTAGCTAGGGACTATATAAAGTATCTTACTAGCGTAGTAATACGTAACTTTTCTATCTTACGCTTTTACCTCCTTAGCTAGCTTAAAGAGGGGCCTATATAAGGGATTAGTTTATAACTAATCTATAAGGGAAGCTTATATAAGATATATTAAAAAAGAGAGATAGCGATAATTAGGTTAGAAGAGAGAAAGATAAGTATATAAGTATAAATTATAAGGGTTCACTTTAGGAGTTATATTAAAAGTAAAGCTAATTTTTACCGAATTATAATATTAGAAACTACTACGAACTATATATAAGGGGATTATAACTTAGGGGTAAACTCCTTATAATATAAACTATTACTTTTAAGGTTTTATCTAAAACCTTAGCGTAATTTAAAAACTTGCCTTTTATATTTAATTATTCTATTATAACCGGAAATATATTATATATTTTCTAACTAATTTTAATATTATATTATAATAGCTTTATAATATTTACGTAACCTTATAGTTATTTTTTATATATAATTATCTTATAATTTTATTATAACTATCTCCTTATTTTAAATAATTAGATATTAAAGTAAAATAGTTATAAGTTACCGTAAATATATTATAATAAAGTAAAAAAGAAAAGGTTACGTATAAGGAAAATATATTATTAGTTATAGGAGCGCGCGCGTAACTATAATAATAGTAATTATTCGTTATTAGTTTAGGGTAAAGTATAAGTAACTTTAAGCGTATATTATTATTATTATAATTTTTTTCGTTTTATTATTTTTAAAAAAATCTTATCCCTATCTTTATTTTAAGCTTATTTTATTATATAATAATATATCTTTTAAGTACTATATTATATAATAAAGCCCTTAATAGTTTTTATATATATTTTAATAAGAAAGGGAATATTTTTAGTAGCGGCCCGCTTAATAATAATATTCCGCGTATTAATAATTTAATATAAAAATACCTAAAAAAACGCTAAAAAAATAAGTACGGTAATACCGAAAAAAATTATAAGAATACTAAGTAATAAAAGCTTAAAATATAAATAATTTAGTATATATTTATAAAAGATTTACTAACGCGTTATAAGAATACTAAGTTAAAGTTTACTAGCAATAATTACTAAAAAAAGATAAAGGTAATAAAATACTAAAAAAAGCGTAAAAGCTAAAGTCCGTAATAATAAAAGTAATTAATATAAATAAAAAGATAACTATTTACCTTAAGCTAAAAATAAGTAATAAAACGTTAAAGAAAGCGTAAAAGCTTATATTTAAAGTTAAAAGTAGCTTAGCTAAGAAATAGTATATTAAGAGTAAAAAAAGTAAAGCCGCTAAGGAGAAAGTAAAAGCGCTAATTATAAAAAAGGTAGCTAAGGAGGAAGAGTTTTATATTAAGGTAAAATAAGTAAGGTATTTAGTATTAGAGTATACTAAGGTTATTAAAAAGATAAAGCTAAAGAAGAAAATTTAGAGTAATAAAGGTAAGAGTTATAAAACTAATATTAGAATAATATATTAATAAGTTATAAAAGTTAAGAGTGCTAAATTTATAGGAGACTCTAATAAGGAAAATATAATAATAATTAATATAAAATAATAAGTAAAGTTAAAAGAGTATTATACTTATATTAACCTTAATAAATAAACTAAAAAGCGGTTTTTAAATTAGCTTTTCTTATTAGAGGAAAATAGCGGCTATTTAGTAATAATTAATATAGCGTTAAAATAATATATATTAAATATAACTATTATAAAGGGTTAAGAGAGAGTAGAGATTATAGCTATAAAATATTATATAAAGAAAATATAACTTATTTTAGCGCTTAGTAAGTAAGATTAGCTAAAATTATCTAAGAGTTAATATTAACTTAATATAGTATTTATAAAAGCTAAGAAATCGCTACTTAAAACTTAATATAAAAATCGTAATAAGGGTAAATCTAATAAGCTATAAGGTAAAAAAATAGGAGGCTATATTTTAAAGGGTAACTTATTATATAAATTAGTTATAAAAATAATAATATCTTATAATTAAAATACCTCCGCTATTATATATATATAATAATATATAGCTATATTAAGTAAAAAGTAATATAAAAATAAGTTATAGCGATTTTTAAAAATTAAAATATATTACGTAAAATTTATAATATAATTACCGAGGAGTTTATCTAATATAAGAATAATAATTAAATCCTTAATTTAAGAAATACTCTAATATAAAAAACTTAAAGTTAAATATTATTAAAACTTACTAAAAATACTAATAAAAACCTATTAATAACCCGCTTAGTAGCTATTATAAAAAAGATTAATATAGCTTAAAAAGAAAAAATAATATAGGAAATATATAACTTAATACTAAATTATATAAATATAATTATAAAAAAAAGTAAAATATACTTATTTAATAAAAATATAACTATAGTGTAAGGAGTTTATAAAGCTATTATAAAGGAGTTTAGGAAATATTACGTTAAGTAAGCAGCTAAAGCGGAAAAGTCGCCGGAGGTAGCGAAAGCTATTAGAGGCGTAGCTTAAGCGGGGAGGAATTAAGGCTAAGTTAACGGAGATATAGTAAAAGTTACGGAAAAGTTTATTAAAATTAAAAAAGGAAAGGATAATACTAATAACGATAAAGCTAACTAAAAGCTAGAAATTAGATATAAAAAGTAAATAAAGTTATCTAATAATAAAAAGGAGAACGCTAATAAGAGAAAAGCTTATAATAAAGATAATAATAATAATAATAATAAGTCTAATAATAAAAATATATTTAAGTAAAAGATAACTTATACTTATAGCTAAGGTAAAGCGAAGGCGAAAGGAAAAAGATATATAAAAAGGTTTAAGAAAATATCCTATTTAAAGTAAAAGAAAATTATTTAATATAATCTTAACTAATATACTAGGTATTTTTAGTTTTACTTAAAAGAATATATATCTCGCGTTATTAAAAATAAAATATTTATTATTAAGTATTAGTATTTTAAAATTAAAGCTTTTTAGTATAACTATTATTAATATAAAAAGGTAACTTATATGCTTATTCCTATTAGTATACTAGGAAATTAGTTTAACTATATAATAATAGTAAGGGAGCTAAAATATATTTTTAATATAATATATCGCGAGGCTAGTTATATAATTAAGAAAAATAAGTTAGCTTTATCTAAGTAAGGGAAACTTAATATAGCTTAGATTACTTAGTACTTAGCGGAGTTATTCGAAGCGGTATTAACTACTTATATCTAAAAATATAAGCTTATAAGAATAAATAAAGTATTTATTAAAGCTAGAGGGTAATATTAAGGTTTAATATAGTAGCGATAAGCGCTATTAACTACTAACTATTACGCTTTTAGAATAACTACCTTAAGTAGAAGCTTAAAACCGCTAAAGTTTTTTCTAAATAAAGAGGGTTATTTTTAGCCTATAAGAAAAGGAGAACTTATAATAATATATTAGAAGTTATCGTTATTACTTTATTTTCTCCTAAGGGATAAAAGATATATTAAGTAAAAGGTAGCGCTAGCTTATACGCGTAAGCAGATAAAAAGAGTTTTACGTAGCTTTATAGATAAGAAGTTTAAGCTATAAAAAGTATTAATTTATAAATATTTTAATATATACGCTTTATATAGCGATATTAACGCTTATAAATATATTATAATTAAAAAGATAAAAGGCGCTATAAAAGCGAAGAAAGCGGCTTAGAAAAAGATAGCGTAAGTATTATAAATTAAGTAAAAGCTGCTAATAAGTTAAGAGTTAGTAATAAAATATATTCGTAATAAAAATAAAAAAAAATAAAAATATTTAATAAGTTTATTAGTTTAAATAAAATAAGAAAGTATAATAAGAGTAAATATAAGAGTAGATAAGGTAATAGGTACGTAGATAAGTAAGTAAAGTAAATATATAAATTTAGGAGAATTATACTTTCTTATATTTCTTTATTATTTTCTAAAATTTATTAATAAATCGTAATATATTCGCTATATTATTAATATTAACTTATTAATTATACTCTAATAGCTATTTTTTCTATTTAACTAAGAAATAAACTTTATTATCTAATATTTTTTAGCTTTTAACTTTTTAGATTTCCTATTCCCTATTATTCTCCTTTAAGTTTAGTATAGGGAAAAAGGCGGATAAGTTTTAGGGATCTTAGAGGTACTAAAGTTTAAGAAAAGAGATATAAAAAATATCGTAAAGATAGGCGTATTTCGTAGGTAATATAAGGCGGTACGCTTAGGAGCTAATTTTTTAAAAAACGTAAAATAATCTTATATAATAAGGTAAGAGTTTCTTTTTCTCGCTTTTAAATTTAATATTCTTAGTTAAGAGGCCTACTAGATCGCCTATCTTAAGTACTAAAAATATATAATTTTTATTATAATACTTTATTTATTTTTTAATAATATATCTTTAATAATTTACTAAGTATTAGCGTAAATTTACTATTTTATTAATTTTAGCTTTAGCTTTAAGGTTTACTTTTAAAAAAGTATTTACGGAAATATAAAACTCCGGGTAATAACTATAAAGTACTTTATTAAGTAAAATTCTTATTATTAAGTACTTCGTATTATTAATTATAAATTAAGTAACTAGTAATAATTAAGGCTATAATATATATTTATTATTAGTAAAATAATAAAGGTAATATTATATTACCTAATTTATTTATTCTATTTACTTATTAGTTTAGGGGTAAAATATAGTTAATAACTATTTTTTAATTTTAAATAAAAGATAGAGGTTTAACTAGAAATAACTAGTAAATAAGCTACCCTTATCGGATATAATATTTTATAAAAAATTATAGCGAAATTCTACCTCTTAGTAAAAAAGCTTAGCTAGGTCCTTTACCTTAATTATATCCGAAATTAAAAATAAGAGCGAAAACTTCGTAAATTAATTAATAATTATAAGGATATTATTAACTTATTTATCTAGCTATATAAACTTTAATAAACTAATAGTAAAGTTTAGAGATAGTTTAGCTTATAGTTATAATAAAATCGGTAACGAATTTAATTTACTATATAGGCGATATTTTTAGGGAGCGACCCCTTAGTAAATTTAGTAAGACTTAACGTAAAATTTAATATCTTTATATATTACCTCTTAGTAAAATTTCTTAGTAAGGAGGTTTTAAGTACGTCCCGTACCGAAGTAACTTATTAATAAGTTATCGTAATATAATAATAGTAGTTCTTACTTTAAAGCCGCTTTTTATAATATTATAATATAGTTCTTCTAATAAATAAGATTATTAGAGTTAACTATCTAAAAACCTTACTTTCCCTATTAAGTCTTATTAAGCTTAGTAGCTTTTCGGCGTTATAGCTAAAAATCTTCGCCTTAACTTTATTATAGTAAAGTAAAAAGGGGAGCTAATATATTAGGCTCTAAGGGGTATTCTTACGCTATTACCTTTTTTAAAGTTTAGCCCTTAAAGCGTTAAGTTAAGCCTAAGGTTATTAAAACTTAGTATAAAAAATATATAGCTATTTTAAGGTAGGGGTTTTAGTAATTAGTTTAGTCCGCCGCTATTATATATAATATACTTAACGCGTAGTATATTATTAACTATTTTTTTATATAAAGTATCTAACTTTTCTATTATCAGGCTCGCTTTAAGTATATATTATAGTTTTCTTAAAAAGCTATTAGTAAGGTTATTATAGCCTAGCTTATAAAAGATATAAAAATCGAAAAATAATAAGTAAGTTACTTAATATTATTAATAGCGGTTTAATTCTAATTACTATATAATTAATTATAAGTTTAAGTAATTTAAAATTACCTTAACTAGGAATATTAATCTTTCTATATAATAGCGCTAATATTTAAAAAATTTAATAATAGCAAAAAATTCTTTTTTAGCTATTATATAATAGATTTCAGGGCTATTAAATTTCTATAATTAATAAGCGATAATAAAATATTATCTTTAATTATCGTATTATAAAAAGATACCGGCTATAATAAAGTCCGATATATTAGTCTTAATATATATTTATTTTTTAGGATTAAAATATATAAGTAGCGGAGCTTTAGCGAATACCTCCTTAAGTTTTAGAAAAGCTAATCGTTAAAATAAGTTAAGTTTATATTAACCGGGTTTCTTACTATTTTCGCTTTTTTTTAAATATATTAGTTAAGGGAGTAATAATACCTAAGTAATAAGGAATAAAACGCTAATAATAGTTATAGAAACTTAGGAAAACTTAAAAGTTATAGAAAAAGTATAGCTCCTCTTAGTTTATAACCGCTTAAATTTTTTTAAAATTTATTAAGATATTATATATACTTATAATATATCCGAGAAACTTAACCGCTTTTTTATAAAAAATATATTTAGTAATATTTACGTATAAGTTAGCTTTTCGGAGTTTCGCTAAAATCTCGCGAAAATATCGGGTATAATCTTTTATTATTTTAAAGTAAATTAAGATATTATTTAAATAAATAATATAAATAATATCTACTAAAGTTTTAAATACTTAATTAATATAATATTAAAAAGTCGCTAAGGTATTTATAAAATTAAATAAAATAATTAGATATTTAAAATAGCTATATTATAAATAGAAAGCTATTTTCTATTTATCGCTTTTCTTAATAAAAATATAATAATAAGCGTATTAGAGGTTAATTTTAAAGAAAATTATTACGCTTTAAACCCGGTTTATAATCTCCGAAATAAAAAGGAGAGGGTAATAATTTTTAATCGTTACTTTATTAAGATCTTAGTAATCTACGTAAAGTTATAATTCCCTATCTTTTTTTAGAATAAAAAAGATAGGAGCGCTATTAGGGCTTTAAGATTCTTAGATTTAACTTTTTCTAAGGGTATTATTAAGGTATTCCTAAAAAACCTTAAGTTTAGTTTAAAAAAGAGGGTAAATAGGACCTTAAGAAGGTGCGGCGTTATTAACTAAGTTAATAGCGTAGATAGCGTCCTTCTTATTTAGAAAGATTAATATTTTTAACTTAGAAAATATATTTTCGAATCCGGCGAAAATTAGAGGTATTTTAACTTATAATATTAGTAATAGCTTAGAGTTTTCTTTATCTATAAATATAAGGGGTATTAGGTTTAATATAACTTAGAAAATATATAAATATTATTTAGCCTCTTAAATAAATTCCTCTACGTTAAGAAAGTATACTTATAATAGTTAAGATAATTTATATTATTATTTATAAGTATTAAGGGATAAATAAATTTATTTAGCTACTAAAGTAAGTATTTTTAAAATAATAAAGTTATTATTTATTACTATATTAAGAATATTAAAATAATAATAAACTAGCGTTTTTTTAATATTATTTATATTACGAAATATAACTAATATTTCCTAAAATTTATTAATTAGTACGTATCCGCTAATTCCTCTTATAAGAAGTAAAGAATTATCGTTTAAAAGTAATAGTAAATATTATCTTATAAAAGAAAGGTTAATAAAATCGATTTCGCTATAAGTATTAAATTCGATAAAGATTAGAAGGGGGGTAAGTTCTATTTAAAAAGTGCTAGAAATTTTAAAAGTTTTTACTATTAAGGATATTAGTAAAGGGACTTTTATACCGATATTTTTAAGTTTTTTAAAAACTTCTTAGATAAACTAGCCTAAGTTTATTTAGCTTTTATAGCTTTTACTTTCTCTAAGTATTTTAATTAGTAATTAAATTCCTTATAGCCTTTTTTCTTATAATAAGAATAGGTTTAAATATTTTACTTTTAGTTAGATAAGTTTATTTTATTCTTAGTTTTTTTAAAATAAGGATTATTATATACTTTATAAGGTTTAGATAATTTATTATAATAATAATAGCTTATACTAAAATTAATTCGTTAATATTTTATTAATTTATCGTAATAATATTAGTATAATCTACTTAAACTAGAATTTTAAATCTATTATATTAGTAAAACTATTTCTTAATAGTTAAGGATATCTAGCTAATATTATTCTAAGATCTTAGTATATAGCTAGGGAAGTAATTAGGAGAAATAGTTAAGAGTAAGTTTCTTAAAAAAATAAGCGTTAAAATATCTTTCTAAGCTTTCTAAGTAAATATAAAAGTTATAAGGCGTTTAGTTATCTTATTACTTAGTATCTTAAAAAGTAATTACTATTATTACTATTTAGTTTTTAAGGTTTTTAAGGAGGTTATATAATTACTTTTTAAATATAAGCTAATTATTTATAAGTTAAGTTTATTTTTTAATAAATAAGCTATATTTATAAGATCTCTAATATATATAAAAATCCGAGTATATATTATCTAAAATTTTAAAAATCTTATTCTTATTTTTACGGTATTTTTTAAAAGTTATAAAGAAAAAATCTTTAAAGTCCTTAAGCTAATCTTAGTATTTCTAAATTATAAGTTATTTTTTAATTTAATAATATTCGAAAATTTAATATTTTTATCTTAGTTAAAGTTTAATATCGATAAGTAGCGCTTACGCTAAGAACTTATAGCTAAGTTAGCGGGGTTTCTTTTAAAAATTAAAATATCCTAAGAATTATTAATTCCTTATTCTCGGAGGAAATTAGTAATAAAGTTCCGGAATATCTCTTCCTAAAAAGTAAGATTATATTAAGCGGCTTTTAAGGTTTTAGTAAAAAGGGCTATATTAGTTTAAGCTAGATAATCTAAAAGGGGAGTAGAGGAGATATTTAAGGAACGGTCCTCCGCTTACGGAGGTTAGTTTTAAAAGCGAATTATATAAGGTATAATAAAGCGTATAGAAATCGGTACTAAGTCGAAAAAGATAAGTTTAAGCTAAAAATAGGTATTTCTTATAAGAAAAATTAAAATTATAAGGGAAGCTTATATAAGATATATTAAAGAAAAAAGATAGCGATAATTAGGTTAGAAAAGAGAAAGATAAGTATATAAGTATAGATTATAGGGGTTTACTTTAGGAGTTATATTAAAAGTAAAGCTAATTTTTACCGAATTATAATATTAGAAATTACTATAAATTATATATAAAAGAATTATAACTTAGGGGTAAACTTTTTATAATACGAACTATAACTCTTAAGGTCTTATCTAAGACCTTAGCGTAGTTTAAGGACTTGCTTTCCGTATTTAACTATTTTATTATAACCGGAAATATATTATATATTTTCTAACTAGTTTTAATATTATATTATAATAGCTTTATAATACTTACGTAACCTTATAGTTATTTTTTATATATAGTTATCTTATAACTTTATTATATAATAGTAGCTAGATAAGGGGGATTATAGCGGATATATTTAGGTTTTCCTAATAGCGCTTAGTTATCGCGCGGGGTATATAGCTAGCTTAGGAGGGGGGCTTCTCTCCCCTCTCTTTCCTCTTTTCGATAGCTTTAATTATAATACTACTTTAGCTTACTTTTATAGTCGCTTTAGTAAGACCTTTATATATATATTAATATACCTTATTTAAGCTATTTTAAATTTATTAAAAGTAATAGCTTTAATATTAAAGCTATTAGTAAAAATAATTATAAGTATTTATTATTATAATAGCTTTAAGTTTTTAAAAATCTTATTTATTTAAATTAAGCTTATATTTATAAGCGTTAAATTAATAAATTTAGCCTTTATTAATAATAGCGTTATAAATATTTATTATTTTAATTTTTAATATATAAGGCTTATATTAATAAAAATAATATATTTAGCTATTAAATATCTTATATATAAGTTATTTATAAAAAAAGTATTTATAAATATATAAGGCTTTAAATCTTAAAAGCTATAAATACTTCTAAGCGTAAAATATAAGCTTTTTATATTTTAAAAATATTATATTAAATTTTTCTATATAAGAAAATATAAGGCGGTTAGATTAAAGTTACTTTTACATAACTTACTATTTATAAAAGCTAAATTAGGCCTTATATTATTAAAAAGATAATTTATATTACTTATTTTTTTAGCTACTTTTTTTAAAATATTATAAGTAGCTATATTTTCTAATTAGCGGGTATTTTAACCTTAGATAGCTAAAGTATTTATATAGCGTTTATAACGCCTTTACTAAGTAATTTAAGTATTTTAATAATATATTTTTCTTAATATATATAAATTATATATATAATATAATTCTAATAAAATTATAAGTTTAAAAAAATAATAAGTTCGCTTAAGTTATATAAATCTTATAATTTTTTTAAAATACTTTTTCTCTTATTTATAAAAATAGCTATAAGCGCTATAATTATAATATTATTAATATAAAAAAGTATAATATATCTTTTTAAATAAATATAAATATAAAACTTAAATTTAAGTTATTATTATTTATAGCGTTTAAAAGCTTTACTTATATATATAAACTATATTATAAGCGATAACTTAAAGCTATATAAAGCTTAATTAAGCTTATATACTTAATTTATATTATTTTTAAAAAAGTATAGCTAATTAATAAAGAATTTTTCCTAATAAAGGGCGTTAATAAACGCGTTAATAATATTAAATTATTATTATTTAAAATCTTATAAGATTATAATTAATAAGAATACTTAAATAGAAAAGAGGTATATTATAATAGTATAAAAGTTTTTAATAAAATATAAGGCTTTTTTTTATTTTTTTATATATATTAGTATATTTTAATAATTATAGCTTTATTCTTAAGCATTTTTATTATAAATATTTATTTACTAAGTAAAATTTACTTATTAATAAATTAATTAATAAGATTTTAAGTTTATTTATTATATAAGGCTTTAATTTTTATATTTATCGCTAAGCGCTAAAAGGAGAAATAATTAGATTATTTTTATATATCTTACTAGCTTTCAAGCGTTAATAATATTAAAATATTAAATATAGCGTTAATTAGAAAAACAAAGTTAGGAATTTTTACCTTTTTATTATTAATATCTTTAAAGATAGCGTTAGTAGTAAAATTAGTTATAATAGCTATTATAAAATAAGTTTTTTAATTAGTAATAAGTATTATAATCTTATTTTTTAGCTTTACTTATAAAAAAGCTTCTTTATTAGCTAAATTATTAAATTAGGCGCTAAGCGTTTAATTAAGCGTAAGGAATTATATTATATTTAAAAATATAGTAAGCTTTTTAAATTAAAAAGAGCTTATAGTTTTATTACCTAAATTAAATATATTATTTATATCTTAGCTTTTAGTAAGCTTATTAGAGCCTTAATTATTAAGATAATTATAATTTTTATTATTATTATTAATTTTATTAAGCTTAAATTTAAAAAATTTATTCTTATTAAGTTATTTTTCTTAATTTTCTTCTATCTTAAGCTTAGCGATATATTTAACTATTTAATTAAAGTTTAGATTAGCTAAATTATAAAATTTAATATTTTAAGCTTTAATAATCTTATCTTTATTAAGTAAATAGATTTTATAAATATACTTATAAAAGCTTTTTATATTAATAAGGTAGCTTTCTTTTACTTAAGGGGCTATTTTAGTATTTTAAATATAATATTAAAAAGGGATAATAATATATATTTTATATTCTTATAATTAAATATATTTAATTAAGTATTTATATAGTATATAGATCGTAGCTATTATTATCTTAATAAAGCTTTAATTTTTTAGATTAGCTATTAAAAATAGTAAATTTTATATATAAGCGCTTATATTTATAAAAATAGCTATAACTTTTTAAGAAGCTTAATCTTAATATATATAGCGTATATAATATCTATTAATATATAGCTAGCTTATTTAGCGCGGCTATTTTAAGTAAGTATATAAGGCGTATAAGTTTAAAAAATAAAGCATTTATTAATAGCTTAAGTTTTAATCTTATATTATATAAATTTAAAAGCGTTATTAAATATTATAACTTATATACGATAATTACTTATAGTAATATTAATATTATTTTTTTATATTTTAAGCTATTTAAAAGCTTTATTATAAATTTTAATAAATAAAACTTAATAATAATTTATATAAATATTAATATTATATAATATATAGTAATAACTTTTATAAGTAATTAGTATATATTAGATAAAATTTTAGAATATATATTATAAAAAGCTTATAAGGGAAATAGCTAAGTTTCTATTAATTATAATATTTACCTTCCTTAATTAGTACGCGCGGTAGTAAAATTTAATTTTATTATTTTTATTAATTATAAAGCTAAACTTATAATAAGCTTTAAGGATCCTATCTTTACTTATATAGCTAAGGCGGCGATATATTATAATAAAGTTAACTTCCTATTTTTTAGTAAGTAAAATAGCTATTATAAAAAGCTTTAAAGCTGTAGCGCTTATAATATTAATAACGCCTCTTATTTAAAAAAGGTAATAGATAATACGCCCGCGTTATTAAAAGTATATTCTTTTGCTATTAATATAGATTTCCTTTTTATTAAGTTAATTAGCAAAGATAAGATTAACTAAAATATCTATATTATAAAATACCCTTTTAAAAATAATTTAATAGCTATTAAAAGCGATAATTATAACGCTACCTTAGCTATAATAAAATGAAAGCTTATTATTTAATATTATAAAATATTAAGGGCTATAAAATTTTTTATATTAATTAAACTATCTCTTATTATTAAAAGAAATATAAAATATAGCTAATATTAATAATTATAATATTCGATAAAATAAGGCTATTATAATTTTTAAAAATAATATTAATAATATAAGCTATAATATTTTTTCCTATTAATATTATATTTACGCTATTATTTATAGAACTTACGTTATTATTCTTATATTATTTAGGAATAAGTAATAGCCGGAGCTTAAAGTAAAAAACTTAATATTACTTTTTTAAATAAATATAACCTTTTAGATAAATATTATAGCTATAATAAAAAAAATTATAATTTTATTAATTATATTAATACGCTTAAGCTAATAAGGTATAATATATATTTTTAAGTTTATTAATAATAGCTTTAGCTTATTATTATTATTATTATTACTTTTATTTTTTAGCTTTTTTTTTAAAATTAATTTTAAGTTATAAAAAAAGCCTTTTTACTTAATAAGTTATAAGATATCTCGAAATTAGTAATTTTTAAAAAAATATATATATTAATATTATTAAAAGATAACTTAGAAAAGCTATTTATATTATAATCCTATTTCTTAGTAATAATAAAGTATAAGGTTTAGATAATATTAATAGCTTTCTAAGCGTAAATATAAGGTATCTTTTTAAAATTAGCCCTTATATCTTTATTTATAATAATCTAATTTTAAAGGCCTTAAAGATTTTTTTTAAAAGCTTTTTATTTTTTAATTATATTTTCTTTTAGCTTAAGCTAATATTAATATTAAAAAATATATTAAGATTATATTTTTATTAATATTTTAGCTTATTTCTTAGCTAAAAGATAAATATTATATATTATAATATTTTTATCTTAGCTTAGCTAAGTAATATTACTAATAGCTTAATTAGAAAAAAACTATAAGATAATTTTTATAGTAATTTTTATTTTATTATTATATTTAATAGCTTTATTTTCGTTAATAAGTTAAGTAAAAATAATATTATTAAAGATAAATAGCTTTACCTTATTAATTTAAGCTACCGCTATAAAAGATTTATATTATTTAATATAGCTAATAGCTCCCTTAAGCTTTATATTATTAAAAAATAAAAATATTTTATTTTATTATTTATTATATTTTACGCTTTTTCTTATTATTTTATATTATATTTTTAGATTAAAAAAGCTATTTAAATTTTTCGCTATTAAAATTAGTATAAAATAATTTTCTTAATTTATAATCTATATATAGAATTTTCTATTATATTATAATACGCTAAATTAATTAAATAAGCTTAAAAGTAAGAAAAATAAAAATATTATAAACTTTAGCGTAATAAAAGTATATAATAGAAGGCGCTTATAACCTATAGTAATATAAGGTAAATATAGGCTATCGGGTAGGTATACTAATATATATATATTATATATATACTAGGTCTAGGCTAGGATAGCTAGGCTAGGTTATATGCCTGTGGGCGAGGTCTAGCGGGGCTGGTCACGTGAACCCCCTCAACACTAACTCAAGATGTTGATAAGCTGACTTCAGGGCTCAATCGGCGACAGGACTATAAACGCTGCACCGGCCAACGGAGACTTGTGGCCTGGCAATGCAAAAGGAGAAGTGTATCAATGGAGGGGATAACAAAAGCAGACAGATACTATCCCGAATCGCATATCGTCGTAATCAATCCGGCAACATATACATATATATATGTATATACATATCCGTACATACCTAGGTATATATATACATGCATATATACCTAGGTACATATACGTCGACATAAATTGCAGCCACGTATCCGTACATATAATGTCATATGATGGTTTGATGGCCTCGTCAATGCAGCGCTGGGTGGGCCTTGTGAGGATGATTTCTTTGCCTGTTTCAGCACAGCAACAACACAGGCTACCGAGGACCAGGGCGGTCCCACCGCTACCAGCAGCAGCGACGTTCAAAAGAGAAGAAAAAAAACAGCGGGCAAGGGAAAATCGTTAAAGCGCCTAACCGGGCCACCGTTAAAGGAGCAGATCCATGTTTCAACTTGACTTTGGGTTGACTATCCGAGGGCGGAGGGAGGCACACGGACGCAGCGCCTCATCAGACCGGGCCGAAGGAGGGGGAAAAGACATACATATGTATGTATGTACGGAGTACACACACATATGGCAGAACAGCATAGCATGATTGGCTCTACGTGTACATACATACAGATATCGTAGGGGAAAAAAAATGTTCTCCTTTTCATGTTACTGATCACCCTTGATTGTTTCTTCCATGACGAAACTGTTCCGTACAGAGTGCTGTGTCCGTGTATAGGTACATATGAGCGCCTACCTACCTATGTACCTACCTACCTAGGTACCTTCCGGGTCCGTACCAACATATGGATTATATGTATATTTATCCGTACATACATATGCACATACCGTCTATGTGTGGGTGTTAGCAGTTGATGATGTCCGGGTTTCGATCCAGGACAGGGTCTCCTGGCCTCTTTAGCCAAGCAACCGCTAGGCCGGTCGGTCTGTACATATGTACATTCAAACATACATACAGCCCACAAGGATGATAGATGTTAGTTTATTACAAGCCCCACATATAACGCAAGAGTAAAGCCACCTGCTTCGCCCCTTAGTTTTTTCGACTAGATATGTACCGGAACTTCCTAGTAATATCTTCCAAGTCACTGCCTTTACAGTCCTTTCTTTTTCGAACCTCGATAACTAGGCCTAGTGGCTGCTGCTATGAGGGCAGGTAGGGAAAAAGTATCTCGTCATATTAAATACTATGAAGAGCTATCTGCTTCCTACGTGGCCAATAAGCAGAATGTACATCAGTGGGGCTTGTAAAAAACTAACATCTATCATCCTTGTGGGCTGTACATACGCACATACAATCCCAGTCGGCCCTGGCTGATGCAGAAGTGAGAAGCTAGGATGCGGCTTCGATGGAGAGGTTTGCCGGGATCATTGATCGCGGGAGTTATGCCAACTGAGAAATGGGTTATTCTGTGACACCTGCATACCTAGGTATCATGTTGCAGAACGCACGACTGATAACTCAACAAGCACACCTCAGGTCAGGTAGAATGCACATAGATATATACATACATATATCGTCCGTATACATACATACATACATACGGATACATGTAGTCCATATAGATAGTATGTACGGATATGTATCTATCCGTATTTGTGTATGGATCTACGGATGGAAGGCAGGGGTTCGCCGAAGCCCTCCCCCACTCTGACCCCTAGTAACAGAGAGACTTTACGACTGAGGAGTACGGATACCCTTGCCCCCTCCTTTAAAGGGGAAAAAGAAAGAAGGGATAGAAGAGACATGCACAAGGGCAGTCAGTCAAGGGCAGTTGAACGGCGGCCAAGGGCAGCCAGCCAAGGCTGGAGAGGCTAGACGCTACCAAGGGGGTCCAAAAGAGGATGAAAAGAAAAAGTAAGCGAAAGAGTGAAAAAAGGCAAATAAACGCGCCAAGGGAGAGAGGCTCTCATGCTTGACGACGACAAGACTGCCGGCATCGGGATCCGGTCGATGGTCGTCTCTCCCCTTGTCCGTGCTCCAGACACGCCAAACAAAAAAAAAAGAGTCGTTCGTTTCTCCAGGTCGTAGTACCGAATAATAGCACTGCATTGTACAAGTGTACGGACGGATGTATAGTGACAGTCTCTGGAGGTGTCTTTACGTGTGTGTTGGTGCTCTGTCACGTTCCCTGCATTGTAGCGTCTACGTCCTCACTACCTTGGTATAGCGGAGCATTTCATCCACTTCCGTGTCCATCCCTCGTTCTTGCCTTGCCTGCTCTCATTCTCGTCCCTCGTCTTCCTTGCCTGCTCTTCCTCCCTCACCCCTTTACGCTCTCTCTTGATCATTCTCATCACTTTCTTCCCCCTTCACTGACCATCGTCATCCCGCCTATTCCTTTCCCTCCCTTCAGAAACGATCAAAGGAAGGAGTATCAAAGGAACTGCGAAGCGAATCGTCCGTCCACCCCCCCCCCCCCCCCCCCCCCCCCCCCCCCCCCCCCCCCCCCCCCCCCCCCCCCCCCCCCCCCCCCCCCCCCCCCCCCCCCCCCCCCCCCCCCCCCCCCCCCCCCC